>JADBJO010004596.1:115521-118021 GCA_016801955.1 Conus betulinus
CCCTGCGCGTGCTGCGCGTGCTGCACCTCACCAAGAGGTTCCAGTCTATGAAGGTCGGTGGCTGACCGCCTGCCGGGGGAGGGGGGGGGAGGGGGGGGTGAAGGTGGGGGGATGAAGGTGACCGGAAGGAAGGAAGGAAGGACGGACGGTTGGGGTTGACGGGATGGGGGGAGGGAGGGGAGGGGAGGGGAGGTATGTGGTGGTTGGTCTTAATAGTGGGAGTGAGTATGTCTGATCTAGCAGAGTTTCAGTTGGGTTTCATCAAGGAGGTGTCGCTCACTGCGTGCGGACCAGTCCATACACGCTTACACCACATCCGTTAAGTCTCGAGACCACACTGCGCATGATTTAAAGCTGATGGATAAATGAATTGAACAACTAAGATGACAGAATTTAAGGAGGGGGTCTGGTGGCCACGACTTGGCAGATGTCAGACCTACGCATTAGCCCAACGCGCTGGCCAGACCTTGAGTGCCTAGCTAACAGGGGGATACTATCTAGCAGAGGAGAGGAGAAGGGGTTGGGGGGTTTGGGGGTGGAAAGTGGGGGTCGGTGGGAGGGTTGGGGGAGTGGGATGGGAAAGACAGCGAAATGGAGGGGAAGGGGAGGGGGGGGGGAAGCAGAAGGAAGGGATGGGTGGGTGTGTACGGGTGGAGGCTGGAAGGACGGGCGGATGGACTGGTTTGTGGGTGGGTGAGAGAATGGATGGATGAATGAATGCATGGATGGCAAAAAAAAGAAATCAAGAGAAAAGACAGAAGAAAAAAAGGATTTGGGAGTGTGAAAGAAAAGGGAAGAGTGCAAAAAAAAAAAAAAAAAAGAGAAAAAAAAAAAGAAAAAAAAGTGAAAAAAGTGAAAAAAAAAACAAGGCAGAAAAAAACTAAAGACGGGGAAAAAGGGGAAGAAAAAGAGAGAAAAACCGTAAGAAAGACAACAAAAGTAAAACAGAAAGAAAGGCAGACAGAAAGACAACAGCAAAGTAAAAAAAAAAAAAAAAAAGACAGTCTGACAGAAAGACAGAAAAAAGGACAGACGGACGGGGAAGAAAGACGTAAAAAAAAACAAACAAACAGAAAACAGACAGTGGGAAAGAAGACAGGTAGACGGACAAACTGAAAGGACAAAAGAAAGACTAAAGTAAAGACAGATAGGAAGACAGAAAATAAACAGACGGAACTTAACATACACAGCTTGCATTCAACTACAAGAATGAGGGATGATATTTCTGGCGAACAGCCAGGAAAATTACGAGAGTGCTCAGATGTTTTAGACTGTCTAAATTTCAACAGAGACAATAAAGACGTTTTTTTTTTTACATGAGTATTTTCCAAACTTGCGTCATCATTAAGATTCAAGTCATATCTTTGTTCAGTTTTTGCTATACAAGCGATAACTCCATTTCTTATCAAAGGTCTGACTGCTTAACAGCTTGTGGGTTTGAGTCATCACAAATCTTTTTTCACACGAACAGAAAAGCTAATGACTGGTCAAGAACCGTAGATTTTTCAGTTTTCAGTTTGGCTGTGTTGTTACAGCCTCGCCGACCACAAGGGCCCTTTCAGGGCTGCCAGCGCACCGATTTGTCGTCTCGGCAGAAGACAGAGTATCACAAATACTCCCAGAAGTGTAAGCCATTGCACTCACATGGTGCAGAAATTTATAAATTTCAGAGTGTAACGATATAAAACTAGAATGTCTGCACCATTGCGCTATCGCTAACACAATGATGGTTGCATAGTTTCCTCTGATTCTCAGTCTGGTTGTTGTTATCATTCTCGAATTCCAAAAGCAGTCAAACTCAGCTGAGCTGAGTTGATGGTGAGATTCACGTCCTATCGGCCTGAGACCCTTAAGGACAGGTGTACTTACAGACAGAGGTCAGCGTCTTCTGTGGCAACTGTTGTCGCAGGGCAGTAGTGAGCGAGTTGCGGGTGGGGCCGTCGTATTTCTCTCTCCGAGCTCCGGTTTCTCTTGAACTTCGGTTCAGGTTTGGTTGTTGGTCGGCCGACGATGGGCGTCGGTGTATTTTGCCTCCTTTCCCCCAGACTAAAGGCTGTCTTCCGGACCACCAGGCGGCGCTTTTCGTGCTCGGGTGGCGATGGTCCTGTGCCGCGTGAGGCCGCCTCAAGGAGGGAGCAGGACGAAGGTCGCTGGAGCGCTGCACGAGATCCTATTCTTCGGCGGGTGTACGCAGACTGCGGCCGAGAGGGCAAATTTTTCAGCCCAACCCCATAAGGAGTGGCCCCATATGTCTGCAGGGCCGGCTCAGAACACGGTATTCCAGGCCAAGGTAATCGCAGTCAGGCAGCGCTCCATCACCGATCGCCCCACATCTCCAGGAGCCGTCCCCCGGCGACACAGGCTACACCCGCCGTCATCCACATGTCTGGAAGGTTGACTGCGCCGCCCGACACTGACCTCTCACATCAGTGTCCTTCGACGGAGATCTGCCCCCCCTCCTCCTCGGCGTCCGCTGCTATGCCACACTCGCAGCGAACGT
>JADBJO010004596.1:123021-133021 GCA_016801955.1 Conus betulinus
ACCATTCCCCCATCCCCACCCCCTTCCCTCCTCTAGCCCCCCTCTCGTCTTGTCCAGTAATACGCATTATCCAATGACCTTTCACCTGCACATACACCTGACCGATACCCCCCCCCCCCTCCCACTTCACGCCCCCTCCCCTCTCTCTCTCTCTCTCTCTCTCTCTCTCTCTCTCTCTCTCTCTCTCTCTCTCTCTCTCATTCCTCCTCTACTCTCCCTTTCCGATTTCCCCAGCCCTGATATGGCCCTTTGCGGTCAGCTGGGCTATAAGCAACGTCACTTTCCGATTTTCCGAGAATGTACCCTACTAACTCATCTGGAAAGAACAAATAGCGTAACTCTTTGCTCCCTTGATGAAATGAATAGGCAGATAACTCTTTGCTCCCTCGATGAAGTGAATTCGATTTTCCCCTCTCTCTCTCCCCTCTCCTCTCTTCTCCTCAAAGGTGTCCTCCCCTCCATCTCTCTCTCGTCTCTCTCTCCGTCTCTGCCTTCATCTCCCTCTCCTCCCCCTCGTCCTCCCCGGCCCTCCCTCTCCCTCTCTCTCCTGGTCGTCCCCCCCATCCTCTCTCAACCTCATCTCCTTCCCCTCTTATAGAACAAAATAGCATAAACACCCTTTGCTTCCAACAAAAAAAAAAAGAAGAAAAAAAGGATGAAATGATTTAGGCAGATAACTCCTTCGGCTCCCCTCCCTCTCTCCTTCCTCCTCTTCTCTCTCCCTCTCTCTCCTCCCTCACCCGACCCCTCTCTCCCTCCCCTGGCTCATCTCCTTTCCCTCTCTCTCTCTCTCTTCTCTCTCCAGAGGGCTGGAGTAAAAAGCATTCCACGCTTAGTCCACTCCCTCTCTCCTCTAAATTCTCCGCCTCCTTCCTCTCTCTCTCGCTCTCTCTTGATCTCTTCGTCGTCTCTCTCTCTCCGTGTAATTATCTGCCTATATCTGCTTGCCTGTCGACTGCGTCCTGTCAGGCTGTCTCCTCTGTCTGTCTCTTCTTTCCTCGCTCCGCCTTCTTTCCTTTCTCTCCTCTCTCTCTCTCTCTCTCAATCTCTCGTCTCTCTCTTCTCTCTCTACTCTCCTCTCTGGCCGCTCTCTCTCCTCCCTCCCTCTCCCTCCCCCCCTCTCTCTCTCTCTCCTCCTCTCTCATCTCTCCGCTCTCAATGGCCTCCTCGGTCTCACCCCAGCTCTCTCTCTCGTCCTCTCCTCTCCTCTCTCTCTCTCTCTCTCTCTCTCTCTCCTCTCTACTCCTCGTCCTTGCCCAGGTGATGAATGCGTCCATGAAGCCTTCAGCCAGCTTCTCCCCTACCCTGATGACGGTGCTCTTCTGTTCGTTCGTTCCTCTGTTTTCCTGCTCCTCTTTCGCCAATTCATCGCGGGACCCACTCTTGCCACCCACGTGCCCACGGCCTCTCTCTCCTCTCTGTCACCCTCCTCCCTCAGCTACGCTCGACTCACTACCCTCCCTCCTTCTCGCTCTCTCTCTCTCTCTCTCTCCTCACGGGGTTTGCTGCTCTGGCTCCCTCTCTCTCCTCTCTCTCCCACCACTTCGCCCTGTCTCCCCCTACCCTGTCTGACTGTCTCTCTGTCAGTCGGTGCAACTGACGGCGTTCATTCTCGTCATTGAAGAGAGAGCTCTCTCTCCTGTCTCCTCTCTCTCTCCCCGGTCTCTCTCCTCTCTCTCGCTTCTCTCCGGGGGAGGGATGGGAGGAAGATCACGCTTCCCTCCGCCGTGAGGGTGGGTCTACCCCTCGTGGTAACAATAAACCTTGTGGGAGGTAGCTCCCCCCTGGTTGAGGGTGGGGGCTCTCCAATGCCTCTCTGGGGGTTTCCTTGGCCATCCCTTTTTTTTTCCCCGCAAGTTGTCCCCGAATGTACTAGTTGTGTGTAGTGGGTGTCCCCCCCCCCCCCCCCGGGCCGTCCGACCTCTTCCCCACATGCCTAGCGTTGGGGTTGTCCCTGGCCATCTCGTCTGACCCTCGGTCGCCCTCTGTCTCTCTCGCCTCTCTCTCTTCTCTCTCTATCTGCCTGTTTGTAATCTCTACTTCCTCTCTCCCTCGATCCCCCCCCCCTCTCGGTCTCCTCCTCTCTCTTCTGTTTGTATCTCGCTTCTCTCTCCTCTCATCCTCTCTCCTCTCTCGCCTCCCTCCATCCCTCCTTCCCTCCCACCGTCCTGTCCCCCCTCTCTTGTCTGTCTGTAGCCGCTCTAATCCATCACTATCCTTCTTCTATCTCTCTATCTTTCTGCCTGTCTATAGTATGGTGAAGTCTACGTTCCAACATATCCTGCCTTCCGCTCACCTTGCCCATCCCCACCCCCCCCCCTCCAACCCCCCCCCACCAACCACCACCACCCCACCACTCTCTCTCTCTCATCTCCCCCTCTCTCTCTCTCTCTCTCTCTATCTCTCCTCCGTCTCTCTCTCTCTCTCTCGCTGTCCGTGCCCCAGGTGATGATGCTGTCCATGAAAGCCAGCAGCCAGGAGCTGGGCCTGCTGATGACGGTGCTCTTCATGGCCGTCCTGCTCTACGGGAACCTGTCTACGTGGCCGAGTTCATCGCGGAGACCCACGTCTTCCAGAACGTGCCCACGGCCGTGTGGTGGGCGCTGGTCACCCTCACCACCGTCGGCTACGGCGACTTCTACCCGACCTCGGTGTCCGGCTACTTCATCGGCTCGGCCTGCGCCATCACGGGGTTGCTGCTGCCATGCCATGCCCATCGCCATCATCGCCACCAACTTCTCCACCTACTACGAGAACCTAGCGTCCTACGAGCAGCGCTGCAAACGGACGGCGTTCATTCGGAAGTGGTGAAGAGAGAGGAGAGAGATGAGAGAGAGAGAGAGAGAGAGAGAGAGGGGAGACAGAGACAGAGAGGGTGAGGTGGTGGGTGGGGGGTGGAGGGGAGAGGGTTGGTTTTGGGAGGAGAGGATGATTTCGTGGGAGACGCCGTGAGGGGGTGGGTGGGGGAGGGTCGGGGTGAAGAGGTGGGGGTGGGAGGCAGGGGAGGGTGGGTGATGGGGGTGGGGGCGAGGAGAGTTGGGTGGGTAGGTGGGTGGGTGAGTTGGGGGTTGGTTGGATGGTGCTGTCTTGTTGACCGCACGTTGTGTGTGAAGGTACTAGTTTGTTGTAGGTGGGCGTGGCATTCCGGGTTTCGCCTCTTCACGTTCCGGCCTCTTCCCGGTAACCTATCGGTGGTTTCCCTGTCTGTCTCTGTCTCTGACCCCCCCACCCCCACCCCCCACCCCTCTCTCTCTCTCTCTCTCTCGCTCTCTCTCCTCTCTCTCTCTCTCTATCTGCTGTTTGTATGTCCTCTCTCTCTCTCTCTCGATCTCTCTCTCTATCTATCTATCTCTCTGCCTGTTTGCATTATGTCTCTCTCTCTCTCCTCTCTCTCTCTCTCCTCTCTCTGTCTGTCTGTCTGAATGTCTGTTCTGTCTTCTCTTCTAGGTCTTTTTATCCGTCATTTAGCCGCATATCTATCTATCATCTATTCTGTCTATCTATCTATCTATCTATGTATGTCTGTCTATATATGGTGATAGTCTACTTAATAACATATCTGGCTCTCGCTCACACACATATCTTGCACGCACGCACGAGAGAGAGAAAGGGATGGAGGGAGGTAGAGGGAGGTAGAGAGAGAGAGAGAGAGAGAGAGGGAGAGAGAGAGAGATGGAGGAGAGAGAGAGAATACGAATTTGAATACGAATGTTTGTTTGTATAAGGCCAAGGCCCATACTGACAGAGAGACAGTGAGAGAGACAGACAGACAGACAGACAGAGAAGCAGAGAGACAGATGAGTGAATGAAGTGAGTTATAATTCATTGATTGGACAGTCATTTCCATGAAATGTTATCGTGAATACTTCGGCCATCTTGAGGGCGTTTGAATACAAGCCCGGCCAAGAGAGGCAAAACAGGAAAGGCGGATAGGCAAAAGGCGGATAGGCAAAAGGCGGATAGGCAAAAACGGCAAAGGCGGATAGGCAAACGGGTCAAAAAGGCGCACCCTCAAGAGGGTGTATGTATTATGTATGTATGTATGTATGGATGATGTATGTATGGATGTATGTATCTAACTATGTATGTACACATGTACGTATGTATGTCTGCATGTCCACTCAGGTTTTGGGACGTGACCACGTCTTTGAGAAGCCTGCAAACGACAGACTCTCCAGAGAACAGCACATCAACCTTACCATACCCACCGCCGCCACCACCACCACCACCCACCACCACCGCCGCCGCCACCACCGTCATCGCCAGCATCAACCCACCGCCCCGTCTTCAGATGCTGCTGCATGAACCCTGCCGTCAGCGATGAAGAGGAGGAGGAAGAGGAAGAAGACACCAAGCAGGTGGCGGTTGAGGGCGAAGAGTTCTCCTCGTCCTCCTCTTCCTCCTCGTCGTCCTCCTCTTCCTCTTGTACAGATACTGATCCGTTGACGTCCTCCGCCACCACCAGCAGCAGGTAGCGTTCTAACCACTGCACCACCCCCACCACCACCCCGTGACCCCTGCAGCCTCTGGGGTCATGTTTACTGTGCAGGGTGAGTGACTAAGTGTAGGGACGTGAGAAAAAAAAAAAATCTAAAAATGAACACCACCATCAGAAAGAGCAAAACAAGAAGAAAAAAAAGGAAAACGAGAAAAAAAAAGCAATTATACGGTGCAAAAAGTATATGAATCGGACATCAGGAAAAAAAAAAATTATGTTTTCTTTTTTTTTTTTAAAAAATTTAGCCTTTTTCTCAACCAGTTGAAATGCGCTCGAGGTCTGTGATGGCAAAACAAGGTCTCTGAGTATACACTGGGGCCACTTGACCTCAAAGACAATAAAATCGGAGGCCGCGCGAGAGCTGACGTCAACAGACGAAATTTGACCAATAGATCGAGTTATCACAGCTTTCCCAGTCCCCCGACCCGCCATCACATCGCTCAGAACTTTCAGAGCGTGATTAAAGGTATGGACCGAACGTCGCAATTCACAATCAAACCGGGCAGACACTCGCAAACGTGAACAATCTAAAGCAACATGCATTAACGAAATCTGAATCAGTCCTCTGTGTGTGTGTGTGTGTGTGTGTGTGTGTGTGTGTATGTGTGTGTGTGTGTGCGTGTGTGTGTTGGTTTCGCGCTGTCGAAGCGAAGACGCACTTTGGAACTAACCTCTTACCTCTGTGCACTGCACAAACTTCGCCCCAGCATAGGAGCTTGAAGAAACCGCTTTTCCACCACGTCGCGCTGCCTTCGCTTCTCTTTTTTTATGAATGAATCCTAGGCAGTGATAATTCCCCGTCAGGCCCTGCTGGCAGTGCCCAGCCGACCTTTTAGCCACATGCCCAGAAGGTCGGCAACGAAGTGGTATCAACGCGGCATTCGCACGTCCCTCCATCATCAATATATCTCGGATATAATCTACATACTAAGCCTCCGATGGACAGTCACTTACGAGCTGCGGGGGCCACCAGTGTGAGTGAGAATATCGCTTCAGAGAGCACCCCCAACGACAGTGCCCAGGAACTTGCTGATACAGACGATCTTAACAACAAAGTCAGCACAGACATGAACGTGGAGAGGAACTCGAAGCGGAGGTCACCACAAGACCAGATCAAGAAGGGCCTCAGAGTTAGAGAGACAGGTGTGATGAACGTTGAAAGACGTCATCAATACCGCCCTGGCCTCACCTGATAGGGTTGCTCCCTACCCTTTCTGTCATAAGTATGTCCTGGATTTCGGCCAGGCCCGAGGATAAACACCTGCAGCGGTAGTTATCAAAAAAAACCGCTCCACGGCTGAGACTGCCTGATACGAAGTGCAGCTAACTCGACTGTATGGTTCATAGCCTTTCCTGGTTTCGACCCTATGGGCACCGTTTGAGAGATACAAACACCTGACCCCAGCGGCGCCGTCAGACCCTATGGCGCAAAATTTGACCCCATGGCACCGTGTGGCCCAATGGCGCACGTTCTATCCTAAGGCGCACCGTGTAACTCGACGCACCGTATGGTTCAAGCTTTCCGTTTGACCCTATGGCGCACCGTTTGACCCCATGGCGCACCGTGTGACCCTATGGCGCACCGTTTGACCCTATGGCGCACCGTGTGACCCTATGGCGCACCGTTTGACCCTATGGCGCACCGTTTAACCCCGTATTGCACCGTTTGACCCTATGGCGCACCGTTTGACCCCATGGCGCACCGTTTGACCCCATGGCGCACCGTTTGACCCTATGGCGCACCGTTTGACCCCATGGCGCACCGTTTGACCCTATGGCGCACGGACTTGGGGGTGGAGCCCCAAAACAAAAGCCAGAAAAAAAAGCTTCTGAAGGACCTGGATCCCTTAATCTTCCGCTTTGCTTTGTGACGCTTGTCGCAGAGTCATGACGGGTGTATTCGTTGTGTTGCTTTTTTTCTCTTTTTTTTTTTTTTTTTTTTTTTTTTTAGCTATTCTTAAAAAGAAGAAAGGCGGAGGCGAAGGTTAAGGCGCCATAATCGTAACTCTAAGGGGGTCAAACGTCTTGTGCAAAATGACCTTGCCCAACCCTAGCCTGACCTTCAGCTAGAACAACAACAAAAAAACAAAAAAAACAAACAAACAAAAAACGGTAAACTGCTGTCTCGACCTTGTGTGGATCTTCGGTAACTTGGTTTTGGTTTGCAGGACAGTTGACTTCCAGATGTTTTTTTAACCCGCTGAATGCCTGGGCTGCGAGTGCTATCCTGGTTGAAATGTACAGCTGATGCCATTATCAAGAAATTGTGTTTCTCGTCTATTCGTAGGTAGGTAGGTAGGTAGGCAGGTAGGTAGGTAAAAGGCAGGTAGGTAGGCAGGTAGGTAGGTAGGTAGGTAGGTAGGTAGGTAGGTAGGTAGGTAGGTAGGGTAGGCAGGCAGGCAGGCAGGCAGCAGGCAGGCAGGCAGGCAGGCAGGTAGGTAGGTAGGTAGGTAGCAGGGTAGGTAAGTAGGTAGGCAGGTAGGTAGGTAGGCAGGTAGGTAGGTAGGCAGGTAGGTAGGTAGGTAGGTAGGTAGTAAGTAGGTAGGTAGGTAGGTAGGTAGGTAAGGTAGGTAGGTAGGTAGGCAGGTAGGTAGGTAGGCAGGTAGGTAGGTAGGTAGTAGGTAGGTAGGTAGGTAGGCAGGTAGGTAGGTAGGTAGGCAGATAGGTAGGTAGGCAGGTAGGTAGGCAGATAGGTAGGTAGGTAGGTAGGTAGGCAGGTAGGTAGGTAAGTAGGTAGGTAGGTAGGTAGGCAGGTAGGTAGGTAGGTAGGTAGTAGGTAGGTAGGTAGGTAGGTAGGTAGGTAGTAGGTAGGTAGGTAGGGCAGGTAGGTAGTAGGCAGGCAGGTAGGTAGGTAGGTAGACAGGCAGGTATATAGCAGGTAGGCAGTTAGGTAGGTAAGCAGACGGTTTGTTCGTAAATTATCATGTTGTTTACAGCCCAGTCGGCCCACTTACGTCATGCAGGCAAATTAAATCAGAGTTACATTACAGTCAGTGGGTGATTGATTGCTGGATTGAGAGAGAGAGAGAGTAAGGTAAGGCAATGTTGCTTATAGCCCAGCCGACCGCAGAGGGCCATATCAGGGCTGTCACCACGTTAAAATCAACTCACAAGTCATCAAAAAAAAAACCCAAAAACTTTCACAAATCTCTTTAAAATACATCTTCTAAAAACGCGCCAGAAACTTTGTTAAAAATCTTTCTTCCGTAAAATCTTAAATCAGATGAAAAATGTTAATCTCTTTCAGAAACTCAAAGATCATGTCAGGTGGGACATCTCTGAACAGGGTTTTCATGGAGAGAGAGAGAGAGAGAGAGAGAGAGAGAGAGAGAGAGAGAGAGAGAGAGAGAGAGAGCTACTGGGCTAACTAGTTACATAGTCAAGTAGGCAGTTGGAAAGTTGCTCAGATGCTTCGCTGGTTATTAACCGAGTTGGTTGGTTGGTTTTTATTGCCTACTTTGTTTGTTTTTATGGTTATATGGTTTGCTAAATGAGTTATTTCATTCTTTAGTTTCGTCTTCTTTTGTTGATAAATCAAAACAGTGAGTAGTAGTCGTTGTAGTAGTAGTAGTAGTAGTAGTAGTTGCTGTTTCTGTTGTTGATATTTCATAATTGAAGTCGTCGATGTCGTAGTTATCATCGTCGTCGTCGTCATTGTCGTTGTCGTCATTGTCGTCATCGTTGTCGTAGTTGTAGTTGTTGTTGTTGTACTTGTTGTGTCGTCAGTAGCATCGTTGCTGTTGTCGTTGTTATTGTTGTGATTGTCCTTCTTGTCGTTGCTGTTATTGTCGTGCTTCTTGTCCTTCTTGCCATTGCTGGTTGTTGTTGTTGTTGTTTGCTGTGTTGTTGCTGTTGTTTGTTGTTGTTGTTGTTGTCGTTTACCTTGTATTGGTTGTTTGTTATGATTGAGTTGTTTTTGTTATAATGTCATGGGCATAGCGGTTTTATCACTGTTGTTGATATACTTGTTATGGCTTTCTCGTTATGCTTATCGTCATGGTTTTTTTTTTTTCATCCTTGCCATTGAAGTTGTTGTTGTTGCTGTTGTTATTTCTGTTACCCAAACTCCAATGACCAAACGGGATGTGTCATTATTTGTTTTTGTTTCTTACCCCCCCACAGGTTCACAGCACATGAGCAAAGTCTCCAACGTGTGAGGAAAACGGACAAATTTCTAGCCCCCCCCCCCCCCCCCCCCCTCCATCACCCTATCAGAAAGACCATTACCAAGCCCCACGGGCAACCAGCAACGTCATCAGCGTAGGGCGAACATCCGCATGACGTCATCAACAAATGCTACGGCGAGGATGTTAGTACCCTCAGCGGATTTCCGGAGAAGAATACAAAGAGGAATGGGAAGAAGTGGGATCAGCCACCGCTTTGGTTTCTCTCTCTTTTCGAACATTGGTGTGTGTGTGTGTGTGTGTGTGTGTGTGTGTGTGTGTGTGTGTGTGTGTGTGTGTGTGTGTGTGTGTGTGTGTGTGTGTGTGTGTGTGTGTGTGTGTGTGTGTGTGTGTGTGTGGTGTGTGTGTGTGTGTGTGTGTGTGTGTGTGTGTGTGTGTGTGTGTGTGCGTGCGTGCGTGCGTGCGTGTGTGTGTGTGTGTGTGTGTGTGTGTGTGTGTGTGTGTGTGTGTGTGTGTGTGTGTGTGCGTGCGTACGTGCGTGCGTACGTGTGTGTGTGTGTGTGTGTGTGTGTGTGTGTGTGTGTGTGTGTGTGTGTGACTTTTGTCTAAAGATGCAGTCAACAAATATTAGCAATCAAAACACATAATTATACACATCACATACAGCACACCTAACTGCCAACAATGACGTTCCTTAGATTACTGTGTAACATTACACAACATTTTGCCACACATCATTCGAAAGAAAACACACACACGCACACACGTACACACGCACACACAGAGAGAGAGACAGAGAGAGAGAGAGAGAGAGAACACACACACACACACACACACACACACACACACACACACACACACACACACACACACGCACGCACGCACGCACGCACGCACACACGCACACACATACTCAATGTATTAACAGCAAAGTATATATATCCTAGGCAGTAACTCAATGGAATCTGGCTTCCGAGCCAATCCTGACAGTAGAGATTAGAGCTAGGAGGCGGAGGGGGGAGGGGGGCGGGGGGGGGGGGGAGGATTGTAGGCACCACTGCCTAAGATCTCATGAAGCAGGTCTCGACTTCTGGAATGAACAGTGCCAGAGCTCTAAAAAGCAACGGGAGAAGCCGCTGAGATGCGTTCCAGCTGGATCTGGCGAAGGAGGAACAACAGTTAACTTCTTTAAGGCTGACGCGGACAACAAGTATCCTAACTGACAAGTGGCTAAGACATCAGTCACATGGCGACCTGGCCTGATTATCCTTGTGGTGAAGGTTCGAATCCGGCAGGGAGTAAAAAAAAAGAGTTGCAAAAGGGGCAAGTAATTGCATGAAGCCATGGCCCCGATGCTTCCCGGACCCCTCAGACTGTA
>JADBJO010004596.1:138021-143021 GCA_016801955.1 Conus betulinus
ACCTAACTCTATATAAAAATTCCTCCAAGCACAATAGCCATACATGCAAAAACTCTCTACTTACAGCTTACTCTGCCCAGCCCACTATTACAAAAAAAAAAAAACACACACACACACACAAAAAACATCACTTTGAACTGGTAAAAGACTAATCAGAATCACCCTATGAATGACAGTATTTAAAAGAAAAACTGATAGTTACATTTAAACATATAGACATGTAAGTACGGAGTTGAACCAAAATAATGACGAAAGGAAAGGAAAAACCACTGGCCCTAAACTATCTCAATCAATCAATCATTTTGATTATAGTCCAGCCGACCACGGAGGCCACAAGATTATCTCTGAAACACAATCAATTAAGCATCTTGAAAGAGGGATGATACGAAAATAAAGCACAAAAATGATATCACCATTCACTCTCCATGCAACCCAACAAAGCAGACAAGACAAGGGCGCCTGGTCACCATAAGGGAAAAGGGGGAGGAGGGGAGAAAAGGGGGGGGGGGGGGGGGGACACGGAGACACCCCCCAAAACACTCCCTCACCAACCGATCTTCCCCCAGCCTCGACCATAAGGCGCCAAAAGGTAATGCCATAAAAAAAAAAAATTACGCTGGAAAGTTTTTTTTTTTGAAAAGTGAAGAATACTTTTGATTTCGAAACTGTAATGAAAACAAAATAACGATTTCAGCGCAAAATGTGATACCCTAGTCGACACCAAACGGGGGGAGAGAGGAAAAAAAAAGGGGGGGGGGGGGGGAACGAAAGGAAACAGCTCCTGAGATGTATGAATTACAACTTGCAGTAAGTAGGATTCCACTAAAGAGGCTGTGACTGTCTGGAAAACGAACCCCCTTGAGTGGAATCAAAAGAAATGAATGCCGAAATTTGACCAAAAATATCTTCAACGTGACCAATGTACCCACCAAATATTAATTCAAATCTCAACACTCACAAAACCACTCGTGCCAAAGGAGGACAAAGACGACGGGTCACCACGTTTGGGAAGAGGAAAAGGCCATGCAGACCCCCCAGGAAGATGTCGCCCCCCAGTCTGATCCCCCTGTCCTCTATCCCTCTCCAGTTTTTCCTTCCCAAGGTCCTCCTCCGTCTTCTTCTCAAGGTCTTCTTCTGTCTTCTTCTCAGGGTCTTCTCCATTCTTCTTCCCTTGGCCCTCCAGATGAAAAGATGATGTTAGGGGGGGTGAAAACAAAAGGATGGTGATGATGGATAACCTCCAACATGACGATGAATCTTGCTCCAGTGGGCTCACTGCCCACTCCAGTTGATATCGAGAATACAGGGACGAGGCCCTCTCAAACAAAATGATCCATGAAAAGAAAATGGTGTGACTCGCGGATCACCGCCCAAATCCAGTGTGCCAAAAACCTCACCAAATACCCAACTTTTGCCCACCTTCCAACAGTGACGCAGGCGAGCGAGAAGACTGGGTGAACGTAAATGAACGAAACGCACGCGCAAAGACAGCGCACAGCGAGGGCTGGTTGTGAAATGGCAAGTGACTGCCCGAAATCAGTCCAACAGTGTTTGCCCCAAGATTTGGTCCCTCCTGAAAAATGGGCACACAGGGCAAAATTAATACGGACAAAATCTCCTCAAAAAATGGATAGGAAAGAAGGTCACGCTTGGTGTGTGACAGTTATAAATGAATAACAAAAAGAAAAACTAGTGGTTATAGAATGGTTGACAAAGAAAATATAACGCTTATAGGGTGATTTAACAAAAGAAAACATAATGGTTACAGAATTATTAACAAAGAAAAGATAATGGTTATAGAACGGTCTTGAACTTTGAAAGACAAACAAATCACGGAACAGAGACTTGGTCAAATGTTAAGATGGAGATAAGCGTTGGGCAAATGATGACAAGCTTCGAACTTAGCTGAGATGATTCCACACAAAACAAGTCAGCAAACTATAACCTGGATTGCCTGGCTGTTGAACGGGATGCTATGTCCACTGGGCTATATAGAGTGCTTTGTCAGACAGGGACCGTTGTCTGTATCCACTGGCCTATATAGAGTGCTTTGTCAGACAGGGACCGTTGCCTGTATCCACTGGCCAATATAGAGTGCTTTTTGTCAGACAGGGACCGTTGTTTGGTACTGTTCCCAACGCGCAAAAGAGCGGCCTGCAGACAAATTATTGCCTGCCGAGCTGTTGACAGTGAGTTCGGTCCACTCGAGGTGGCGGATTTTGACGTGTTCAAAAACGCCTCGTGTGCGCGGAGCTGTTAACCGGTACATGATTCAGATCAGGGCAGATTATGATAGCGGTAGGCCAGGGATGGTCTCCGCCTTTCATAATGTCACACCTCGGACACGCACGCGCGCGAGCGCGCGTGCGCGCGCACACACACACACACACACACACACACACACACGCACGCACGCACGCACGTATGCACGCACGCACGCGCGCGCACGCACGCACGCACACACACACACACACACACACACACACACACACACACACACACATCAATAGATATTAAGAGTCCAAGGTCTAACGAGAAATGGAAGTCTGCGCGAACCTATACTACACATAACACTTGCACATTGTTTATCATTCAATTCTGTGTTATATTTCTTGATTAATTGGGCTACGAGCAAAAAAAAAAGCCTGCAAAATCGAACGCACTAGTAGTTGTCAAAGAGCGAGAGGAGCAGGAAATAAGGGACGTCACTCTGTAATAGTGCTGATTCGTCTGATCGAGTCTTCTCCCCTCGAGCTTGTTGTAGAGCAATGCTTTTTATGGTCTGTTCTGTTCTGCTTTTTTTCTTCTTTTTTTTGATATAGACTGCTGACATACACCTATCTATATATTGTTTTAAGCTAACTCTCCCCCCCCCCCCCCGTCCCCCCCCCCCCCCCCCGCTGTTATTCCATGCACGCTACTTAAGTGCTCAGATTCACATATCCAAGTAGGCAAACTGACGAAGAAGCTCCGTGGTGCATTCCATGTCATGCACCACTCACAATGAAACATATTCTTTTAGAGTGTTGGGACTTGCATGATGTGAGACACAAACATTTTGCAGCAGATTCCTTGAAAACCTTGTTCAGAGATGTTCTATCAGGGTGTGATCTTTGAACTCTTGAAAGAGATTATCATTTTTCATCGGAACTGAGATTTTACAGTGGAAAGATTTGTAACAAAATTCGGGGTGGGTTTTTAGAAAATGTATTTTAAAGAGTTGTTTGAATGAATGACTTGTGAGCTGATTTCAACGCGGTGACAGCCCTGATGTGGCTCTTTGCGGTTGGCTGGGCTGTAAGCAACATTATCTTACCTAGGCTAACTGACATTTTAAAAAACATATACTCTGCCTACGCACACTATCAATGTCAACACACGCCCCAACTGCCTACCGTCCCTCCATCTTGAATTCATTCATTTCTGTTGTAGACAAAAACATTTTATTTGTCTGTATAAGAATTCATTGTACGTTTTAAGATGTGTTGTTTGTGCGTGTTTTTTGTTTGTTTGTTTGTTTTTTGTTTGCTTGCTTCCAAGGGTAATTTATGTGTATGTTATGCATATTTCTCTTTAGTGATGTTTTAAAAAAAAAACAGGTGGCGCTATTTATGTTTCATAATACGGGAAACTCTCTCTTTCTCTCTTCATCATAACTGAACCCCCCCCCACCCCCCACCCCCACCCCCACCCCCACCCCCCCCCCCCCCCCCCCCCTCTCTCTCTCTCTCTCTCTCTCTCTCTCTCTCTCTCTCTCTCAAACTTCATTTGTCTGCAGACATACATATATATATATATATATTTATTTATATATATATACATACATATATATATGTGTGTGTGTGTGTGTGTGTGTGTGTGTGTGTGTGTGTGTGTGTGTGTGTGTGTGTGTGTGTATTAATACGCAGTAAGTGCTGTTTTTGCATTCTCTTGCTAGTGTTATAAAATCTATGAACGTAGTATGTCACTAGCATGTACTGAAACTTTCTTTGACATCTGCATTATTTGCTAGTTACGGGTACGTGTGCATGTTTATCTATGTGCATTACACAATATCATTTCTCTTCTGAGATAACAAAGTTGATTTGATTTGAATTTATTTGATTGATACTTGTGTTTCAAACTATGAAACACCTACACGTGCCATCGTATTGGTGATTGTAGCGGTGACCCACCCGAGCTCGGCATCGTCTGTTTATCTGTGTGCCTGTTTATCTGTGTGCCTGACTCCACTTTCACCCCGAAAAGGTTAGACAGCACAGTCGAACTTTTGACAAAAATCGTGACTTTTTTTTTTTTTTTCTTTTTTTTTTTTTTTTTTTTGGTTCCCTCTTGATTTGTAGTTTGAAAGGTCATGGGCTAATTGCTCCATATAGGTTGGCTCTTTGCTCTCTTGGTTGCCACAGAAACAGAGAACAAGCAAACAAACAAACAAACAAAAAAATAGCCGCAACTTTTTTTTTTTTCGACAAATGGACTTCTTTTACTGTTAAGATATTTCTGTATGTTTCTGTTTCGTTTTCAGTTTTTTGTTTCTTGTTTGTACCCTCTACATTTTTACTTTGTGACACCACTGCAACGTTGTGGGGGTGTTTTTTTTTTACTGTCATCACCAGCAACACCACTTCAACACCACCATCACTGCCATCATCAACAACATCACTTCAACACCACCATCACTGTCATCATCAACAACACCTCTTCAACACCACTATCACTGCCATCATGAACACCTCTTCAACACCACCATCACTGTCATCATCACAACATCACTTCAACACCACCATCACTGTCATCATCAACAACACCTCTTCAACACCACCATCACTATCATCACCAACACCACCACTTCAACACCAGCACCACTGTCATCACCAACAACACCACCACTTCAACACCACCATCACTGTCATCATCAACACCACCACTTCAACACCACCATCACTGTGTCATCATCAACACCACCACTTCAACACCACCATCACTGTCATCATCAACAC
>JADBJO010004596.1:153021-168021 GCA_016801955.1 Conus betulinus
CAAGGATTTCTGAATGAAACATAAAACATAAAAAGTGTAAATTTTTCGCGGATGGTCATAAACGTTGTTTTTAACATATGCTTTTTGAAGGTATTTTGATTCATGTTTTAGACTTACAAAGGATACTCACATAAAAGGGGTAAAATATGGTTAACATATCCCTAAAGGTCCTCACAGGTATTGAATGCCATTCAGGGCAGAGTTCATCATAACGATATTACAATGAAAATTATAAAACTCAAATGTTTTGACTGCGTGTGTTTACACGGTTCATATTGTGGCAGTTCCTTTTCTTGACACATGAACAAATTCCAGATTCGAGTTCAAATGTTTGCCAGTTTGCAGCAGGTTATATAGTCTACAGACAATGCAGGTGAACTTCAGCAGAAAATGTTCAAAACACACTCAAAGACATGAAATGTTGAAAAAGTCCATAAACAAGAGGAAAAGGGTGGATATACGTTTCCGAGTAAAGGCAACTTGCAACGCTTCAGGACCGAAGGTGCGTTATGCTTATATACAGTGAGAGTGTGGTTTTATATGTTTTTACACGTTATATGTATATAAGAGAATCGTACCAGAGAGGCTAAAACCGCTTTTTATTTTTTTACACCGTTCTGACCGACGATCAATTAGTTTACAAAAAAAAATATATTACATTGCATATTAAATCACCATTGTGCACATCACGTGAAACCGTCATCAAAGCGGAAGTGTTCCCTATGTCTGATTTTTTTTTGTGAACTAAGAGAAAGTGTTTGACAATTCAAACACAAAGAAACGCTCTGGAAATGTTTAGAGCATTGTAACCTACCGGGTGTTAATAATGACGTCAACAAACAAGGCATGTGACAGCATGTCATGCAATGCGACCTATGCGGAACAATCAGTTTCCCCGCCTCGTTCCGTGTCAACTCGTGGGGAGAAGCAAGTTTGCCTACAGCCAGCCTTTCTCTTTATGCTCACAGTGGACTGGATCGAGCAGACCACTGGAGGCACACAAAGGGACATAAAGCGAATATTGCATCAGACTGTGGTGATGTATATCAGATTCCATCCACATTCTCTGTTCTGATGTCACGCCTCTGTCGGCAAACACAAAACAGACCTGCGACAGCGCCCACTGTGGGCACAACATGGACTGCTTCTTCATGTGGGCAAAACCAAACATGTCACCTTTATGAAAAAATCGACTCCTCAGTCATCTCCAAAAGGCCTGCAGTTTGAAGAGATTGGCTCGCATAATAAAGAGACAACTTGTCGAGGATAAGCGCAATAAATAAATCACATCTGAGAAAACGTCCCCCCGACATCCACAATATGTAATGAGATGTACATTTCCAAAGCGAAACAGAGAGGGTACTTCCACCGTGAAGGTATAGCTTCCATGGATCAGACACCTTAAATACCCCACCGACCACTTCAAAGAAGACGACAAGCCTTGATTAGTAACCGTGCCACAGCCTTCACAGCAAACAAGCGGACAATTGGAACAGACAACAACTTGGATGTTCAGAAATGCAAATTTCAGAAACACACTCGGCAATGACCAGGCAAACAAGACAATTTCAACGAATTTGATCAGATCAATCACCTCCGAAGAAATGCATTTCCAAGAGATAGGCACGTGTGGCTAAGAATCAAATTGCATATTAAAAGAAAAAAACAGTCCACCATCATCCATTCTGAAAAGAGAGTAGCCAAAACAAACAAAAAAAAACACCTTTCAGTTGCATCCATTCTGAAAAGAGCAGCAAAAAGAAAAACAAAAAACAAACAAACAAAAAACGGACATTTTTTAATCTAGAGTAAATACAGTGCACATGATCAATCAGACAGCTGAAGAATCCTAACCAGCACCTCAAAATAGACGACAATCCACCATCATCAATGACTGCTTGCGTGGCGGTCTACACAACAAGTAAGTTGACAATGTGAGAATAATTGCCTTCTGATATTAAAAACAAACCCAAGTAATGACTACAATATTGACAAGGAGTATCAGATTAAAACCCAGAAATACAGTCAATATTACACACTGTTTTTGACGAGGTGAAACCAGTCAATATTGACTAGGCAATAGAGATACACACTGTTTTGACGAGGTGAACCAGTCAATATTGACTAGGCAACAAAGATACACACTGTTTTGACGAGGTGAACCAGTCAATATTGACTAGGCAACAGAGATACACACTGTTTTGACGAGGTGAACCAGTCAATATTGACTAGGCAACAGAGATACACACTGTTTTGATGAGGTGAAACAGTCAATATTGACTAGGCAATAGAGATACACACTGTTTTGACGAGGTGAACCAGTCAATATTGACTAGGCAACAGAGATACACACTGTTTTGACGAGGTAAACCAGTCAATATTGACTAGGCAATAGAGATTTACACTGTTTTTGACGAGGTGAACCAGTCAATATTGACTAGGCAATAGAGATACATACTGTTTTGACGAGGTAAACCAGTCAATATTGACTAGGCAATAGAGATGCATACTGTTTTGACGAAGTGAACCAGTCAATATTGACCTGAGCAATAGAGATACATACTTAAGAATATAAGTTTCTGGATTCTGGATTCGACATTAGAAAAGAAGTTACAGACTCAGAATCAAAAACTTACTCGGAGAATATTTCGACACGGTCGCTCTATCTTCTTCAGCTCACCGTTGCTGTTGTGGCAGCGGGGCCTGGTGGGGTGACTGTTGTGTGGGGTGAACGGTTGTCAGGATCTGATTGTAAATGGGGGAAAGCTCAAAGGCTTGATCACTGTTCAGGCTGGGGCGTCTGGTCTTGATTTCGATGGCTTCTTTAACTTTTCTTTTTATGAGGAGGGCTCTGTAGATAAGATCTTGGTTTCTTGGGGGCTGAAATTGTAGCCCGTGGCTTGAACATCTACAATCAGATCCTCACAACCGTTCACCCCACACAACAGTCGCCCCACCAGGCCTCGCTGCCACAACAGCAACAGTGAGCTGAAGAAGACAGGGCGATCCTATCGAAATATTCTCCGAGTAAGTTTTTGATTCTGAGTCTATAACTACTTTTCTAATGAGATGCATACTGTTTTGACGAAGTGAAACCAGCCTTAGCATTTCCAAAGTAATGCAGTTCGCGAGAATTGGCGTGAATCATCAATACACTGGGTGGTACGGATGGACATATCAGGTTTTTTTGAGTATGCACAAAGGTCCGTTATATTCAAAGAGATTAAACTTCCAAAGAGAGAAATAGAAACAAACATTTTCCTGCTTCCAATGTGGAGGCTGTTCATCAGAGGGATGCGATACCTGACGTGTCCAGGCCGCCATCTCAAAAAAGGAGAAAAGCTTTCATTAAACATAGCTCGTACCACAGCCTACACAGCACGTACGTTGCCATGGTGATAAAAACAGTGCCTTCTGGAATTCATCGCACACAAATAATCAGTAAAGACTTCAAATTCAACAATGTACCTCAGACATATACTTCAGAAAAAACACACACGACATCGATCAAGCAGTAGAAATCTATACACTCTGAAGGGAGTGGATGAGACTTATCGTCTCCAAGGAATACAGCCTGACGAGAAAATTTCATATCATAAATGGACAAGGAGGTATAGGAAGGGATATCACGACACTTGTTAAACATCCTTCCCCCAATATCCAAGGTATTGAAAAAAATATGAAATAACTAAGGGAGAACTGGGGGGAAAAGACATTCTTTTTAGTGTCACTGTAAAAGCTGTGTTTTGTCTGCATTAGACACTGGAGGTACACCAGTCACCACTTCCAAAAAAAAGACAAAAAAAAAGGTTCGTTAATGATTGCTTACAGTCTACACAGAAATAAAAATCTGTGTAAAACACTGCCTTCTGTAGTTTGTACCCTTCCCCTTCTCAATAGAGGCTACGACTTCGACAAGTTACACCAAACAGATTCTTCAGGAACACACTAGACACTGACCTGGCAACAAAGACGTATACAATTTCGACGGAAATGGATCAGACTTACCATCTCCAAATTAATGCGGTTCGAAGAATAGGCTCGTATAACAAATAGATTGGTGGTTGGGACAAGGATATAAAAATACACGTGAAATATTTTCCACCAACATTCACTATTTACAGTGATCAAAATTCAAAAGACAGTAATAACAAAAATGGATGTTTAGTTCCTATGTACAAGATACGCAATGAAGGGATCGGATACATGAAATACCCCATCTGTCACTTCCAAAACGTCAGACGACAAGCCATTGTAAGCTTTTACTTGGACCGCAACCTTTGCAGGACATATGCTTACGATAAAAGAAACACTGCCTTTTGGAACACACACACACACACACACACACACACACACACACACACACGCGCGCGCGCGCGCGCGCGCGCGCGCACGCACGCACGCACACACACACACACATACGCGCGCGCGTGCGCAATTTCAGTGGCGACTTCAACAGCGATAAGGTGTGTCTGACATATAAGTCAGAAACGCAAGCAATAAAGTCAAGCAATCAATATGAATAATTTCAACGAAGTGGTTCAGATTAATCACCTCAAAGGGAAGGCAGTTCGAAGAGGTTGCATCGTATCATAAGCAGGCAGGCTGGTGTAGAAAAGGATATCAAAATACGCATTAAAAGCAACTTCAACGAGCACCCTCTATAATCGTAGAGCTTCAAAACACCAAAGGGAGAGTTGTGAAAATGCTGTTTCTGGTTCCAATGCAAGAAGGTGTGCATTGCATGGATAAGACATTAGAAAGCCAGTCGCCACCTAAAAAAAAGTCGTCAATCTGTCATTAGTGCTTGCTCGTATCGCAGCCTGCACAGCAAATACGTCGACAGTGTGATAAATGTTTGCTTTCAGGTTTTTTTTTAAATAGAACTACAGCTAAGACAAGGTGTATCAGATTTATACTTCAGTACTCAACACTGAACAGGCAACAGAGGTTTTTTTTTTATAGATTGACCAGGCATTAGAGATATACACAATTTCAACAAAGTAGCTCAGACTTATCTTTTCTGAAGGAATGCAATCAAAAAGGCACAAGCCCGTATCATAAATAAATCCGGTGTTAGGGATAACAGTATCGAAATACATATTTCAGAAAAAAAGAATTCCCATCCAATGCATTTTGTTATATTAAAAAAAAAACTCCCATCAAATGCAGTGTGTGTTAAAAAAAAATTGTAAATTTTCACAGAGAAATACACATGGTTCCAGTGTAAAGACTGAGCATTGTTTGGATTAGAAGCTTAAAGACTGACAGCCACACCTAAAAAGAAAAAAAAACCATAATAGATAAAGACGACAGGCCTCTATCAACAAAAAGGTGTGCCGCAGCAGACTCGGCAAATACGTAAACAGTGTGAGGAACATTGCATCCTGGAATCTAAACACATCTGTAGAGACTACAACTTCGACGAAGTGTGTTAGACTTATTCTTCAGGCAATGCACACTGTGATCTCCAAATGCTTAACATAGAACCCACCTTGAACCTGGAAGAGGGGTAGAACCCACCTTGAACCTGGAAGAGGGGTAGAACCCACCTTGAACCTGGAAGAGGGGGAGTATCATTAAACTGACCATGTCAGGTTTGCTTAATATTTTCCTGTAAAAGTGGTACTGCTGACGGAATCAAGCCCGTTCAGTTCTGATCGTTTACCAGCAATCGTGAACGTTTTGTCCCTGATCATCTGAATCAAATCCTCCCGGAACTGAAACCGGTCCGGCGTGAGGTACTCTTCCAGGAAACTGTCAAACAGATTCAAAACGTCCTGATCTGTGGCACCACACTCGCTGGTGCCGAGACTTTGGGCAGGTCGCTCCACAGCAGTGACAGAGGGCGTGCAGTTGGACTGACCCAGTTCCCGTCTGGCGCATGCTGGACAGTTGGTGGACGTCCTGTCCGATTTGTCGCCACTCTGACGCCGGGCACGAGCGAGTCGACGTTGCTCAAACAGCACGTGGAACGTGTACAGGAAGGGATTGAGAGCTGAATTGAAAGGCAGAACAAAAATGGCCATGACAACCTCCACGCTTCCAGAAACCGTGACTTTGTTTCGGGCCAGCAGTCCCAGTAGACCGATGGGGAACCAGCAGAGGAAGTCAGTCATCACAACAGCCAGCAGACGTCGAGCAATGGCCATGTCTTTGGCCTTTTTGCTGGCACTGCTGACAGCCTTGCTTTGGGAACGAATGGACCAGAAGATCAGAAACTGGCCGGCAGCAATCAGAAGGAACAAGAGAAAGTTAAAAACGATCATGACAGCAAAGGAATATTCACTCCCTGGAAACACCTTCCTCGTGATGGGCAGAGGGATACAGATCCCTGTTTGGCTGTAGAACTCCCATGGTGGAGAGAAAGGAAGGAGAGAGGATGGCAGCGAGCAGCATACCTATCCCCCATCCACTCACTCGCGCATGCGATTTGGCCGCCGACCGTGGAGTAAAGCGGAGATTTCTGTGAGGGAAGCGGATGAGAAGAAAACGTTCAATGGTAATAAAACAAACCAGAAAAGCCGACACCTCGCTTGAAAGCAAAGACAGGAAACCAGCCAACTGACAAGGGACGCTCTGTTTCCATCGGTTGGAGTTCCATTCATAGTTTCCATAGTAACTCCGGTCAGCTATTCCCACGATGGCCAGGTACACACCCATCAGGAAATCAGACACACAGAGGTGAGTGACAAAGATATCAAAGCCCAGTTTCGCAGCACCCCTTTGCCAAAGACACGATAGACAAAGCTGACAAAATTGCCCACCAGCGTAAAGAAAGCATAGACGGCAAGACACACCCTGAAAGCGTCCATCCTCAGCAAAGCCTCGCAGGAGGACAATGCATCAAATGGGGCGTGGCAATGTTCACTGTCGAACCCCTCGGGAAGCAGGGATGGGCAGCACATCTGGAACCTGGAGACATGAACTTCTTCCAGGGCTGTCATGTTCCTAAACGTTCCCTTGTAGACCTCGGTTATGGGGCATCCTGAAACGTCTAGAATCCTCAGCTTGTGCAGCACACTGAACCCTGGTTTCTCACCTTCTGAAGGCTGCTGCCCGACAGGTCAAGGGTTTGGAGATGGCGGAAAGGGAGAAAAGACCTTTCGTGGATCACACGTGTTCCGCTACCAGACATATCCAGGAGGACCAAATGAGGAAACGTCTTGTTGGCGAAGTACAAAGAATCCAGGGACAGCAGCTCGTTAAAAGCCAGAGAGAGAGAGCGCAAGTTTTGTAGCCCATCAGCTTTGAAGGTAGTCAGGTGGTTGTAACTGAGATCAAGGCTCAGCAGGTTGGGCAAGGTCACCACCCCTGCGTCTCTGATATTGCAGAAATCTCAAGGTGACAGAGATGAGTGCCAAATTGCCGGCAAGATCCTGTAGGTTCATGTCTGTGCCGTCAGCATTCAGGTATCTTAACTCTGAATACTGGTACACTGGAAAACGTTGGTGGCAGAAAAATGCAAACCCAATGCAACGACAAGACAATGGGCAAATCAGGTCACATATCAGTTCATCATCGTTCTCCGGACACTGCATTATCCCGTCACATATGTTCTCTACATGAACACAGTTCTTTGCTGAGTGACAACGGTAGTATCCAGGGCAAGTGTATGCCTCGCAGTCCGCCTCATCTTCACCGCCTGGACAGTCCTTCACAGCGTTACACCTGACGAACACCGGGAGGCAATAACCGTCACCTGGACACTGGAAGTGGGTTTCCGGACAGCTGGGGCCGGCATGGGAGGTGTTCAAAGCCCTGACGAGGATGTCACCTCTGCCAATGAAGTGGACGATGGCAGGCGGAGAGACCGTGTTCAAATCGGTCACGCTGGCGAATTTGCAGCATTGAAGCTCGTCGCTCCCATCCTCACAGTCGCGTGCCCCGTCACAGCGGGCCCTCTGCAGAATGCACTGGCCAGACAGATGACAGTCGTAAAGCATGGATTATCTGGCATCATTGAACGGAAAGAAAGATGCAGGACAGTCATAGAGCATGGATTATCTGGCATTACTGAACGGAAAGAAAGATACAGGGTAGTCATAAAGCATGGATTATCTGACAACACTGAACGGAGAGAAAGATACAGGGTAGTCATAAAGCATGGATTATCTGGCATCACTAAACGGAAAGAGAGATACAGGGGGGGGAACGTATTCGTCTTTTCTTAGCCATCCAGATGAAACAAACTGTGCAGGGGTTAATCGGGTGAACAACAACAAACAGGATATCAATACCACTAACAATATGTAAAAGGTTGAAACATATTAGAACTTTAAATCGTTAAAACTCTTACATCACACCAAAAACATCGCTCACCCTCCAATTCTAGTATTTTGTTCAACTGCACGTTATCGTTATCGGTGGTATCCCTTTACAAATTCTTATGCTTTGTTTGTGTGTTCACACATTGCAACTACGATAAATTAGCCCTATTGCTCGTGCTCATGCATTAGTAACATGACCTAGTTTGACACTGTTACACCGAGACCTCATTGGCCAATCCTACTTTCGGGACCTTACCAGCCAGAGCATCGTTTCCCTGTCTTTCATTCGCCAGCTCAAAGCTTCAACGCTGATGCAGTCAGTACGCGTCAGCTGTTGCCGTTTGGACTGCTGCAAATGTTTAACCTGCAGAGGCATGGACTTAGACAAGCTCAAGCCAATTCTCCAAGAAAATCTGCCCTGGGGTGAGAGGGGGGGGGGGGGGGGGGGGGGGGGGGGGGAGAGAAAGGGAAGAGGTGCATACACAGTCCACTTTGCTGAGCAGACCGGGGTAAAATGTAGACTGCAGCCCTTGGCACTCGGTGACAACCACCAGGAAAGAAGACAACTGCTGCAGTTTTCATCATTGCAGTGCTCTCCCCCCCACCTCCCCCCCCCCCCACCCAGCCTTCCTCCACTCCTCGTGGTTCTGTTGGGTTCCATGACCAGTGAGAATGACGATGTTCACATCCCTGGTGAAGCTTCGTCAACTTCTTCGCCTCGGTGGCCCACAACTACCTTAACGCCTTTGCACTGTGCAAACCAGCCACCTAATGAAGTGAATGTTCATAAGAACAGAACCCGTGTCGTACAATATCTGGGAACCGTGATATCTGGGAACGCGTTCCCAGATTTCTGATCTTCCAATCGTGAAATCTGGCAACGCGTTCCCAGATATCACGGTAAATCTGGGAACGCGTGCGAAAAAAAACAAAATGACAAGAAGGCCAAGATCTCCATTGCATCTAAATAAATGGTTTCCTACCTTCTCTCGAAAATCCATTCTTTTTCGTCTTCTTTCTGCCCTTCTGAGCTCTGAAAGACCACGTTCCGATGTATCACGGGCTTCCCAGCTATCACATACATTTTGAGAACGCGTTTCAAAAAAAAAAAAAAAAAAAAAAAACTCTGTGACATCTGGGAAGCCTTCCCAGATATCACGTTCCCCCAGATTTCACGCGACACCGGAGTGTTACCGTCGTCGGAAAAGTAGCATGCAGTGGACCATTCATGCCACGTTCTCGTGGTGACCACACGTTCACTTTCCTCTCCACGCCCATAACCGCGCGGAGTCAGTGTCAAATGCTATGGTGCTGTCAGGTTTCTGGTCGGACTGTGCTCGGTTGAACGTGGTAGTGTCATCCCAAGCTCACAGCGTAAGCAAGCAATTATTGCCCATCAGTAGAGGGCCACGCACGTGATGTATTGCGAGCGTTGCATCTGAAAAAAAAAAAAACCCCACTTCTGAACACTACCGATGCGACTCAGATGTGCAGTTTCTCCTCTAACGGGTTGTCTCATTAGGGGCGGAAAGGAAGGGGTGACGGGTGAGGGTGAGGAAGGGTTCCACACAGATCCACCCTCTTCCCTTGCCCCCTGTCACCCCTCCCTCCCCAGCCAGTCTCTTCCTCGCCTCTTTGGCCTCATCTGGAAGAGAAAAAGGAAAGCGCCATCGACATCATGGCCTGCGCATTCCAGAATCAGCCCCTTCTTTTCTTCTGCTGACATGGTCAGCGAGGCAAGCAAAGGTAGCAGACATCATTCCAGAATCAGACCTTTTTTTTTTTTTTTGCTGTCCCAGCCTCTGCTCCACCTCAGAGGCAGTGCACCCACGCCGCTCATTCCGACACCCCGTCCACAGCCACAGCCCGGTCGGCCCCGCCGCAGTCCCGGCACCGGCAATCCACCGGGAGCAGTCAGTGTCAAGTCGTCAAGAGGCAACCCACCGGAGGAGACATGCACTGCTGCCGAGTAACTTCAGTGGTGTTCACTGGCGCCTGTTCTGATCTAACATACGCAGGACGCCACCTACTAAGCCCCCTTCTGACGACAATAATTGCTTAGTCGCGGAGCCGACGTGAGTGAGCTCTCCCTCCGGAGGGCGCCACCACGTCCGTCCAACGACACCCCCCATGGACTCGCTGATATCGGTGACCCCGACGGAACCAAACCAAGACCACAGAGGTGGAGAGGACATCGAAATTGAGGTCACGATGAGAGAGGGCATGAAGGGCCACAGAATTTGAAACTGTTTTTTTATTCTGATCGATGAGAATGAGATGATTAAGATGATGCTACGGATTTCCATTTCGGTCTGAGAATCAGCCCCTTTTTCTGCTGAAATGGTCAGCGAGACAAGCAAAGACAGCAGATATCATTCCAGAATCAGCCTCTTTTTCTGCTGAAATGGTCAGGCATCAGCCCCTTTTTCTGCTGAAATGGTCAGGAATCAGCCCCTTTTTTTTCTGTTGAAATGGTCAGCGAGGCAAGCAAAGGCAGCAGGCAGAGAACAGATTACACAATAACTGCTCCCTCCCACCCCCACCCTCACCCTCACCCCCAGTTCAACATCTTTTCAGCGACTGTTGTTCACCTAATTGCCTACCCTTCCCCGCCCCCTGCTCTGGTTATGTTTTGACGAATATATTTCACGTGCTAAATGAGAATAACTTCTGCCCCCCCCCCCCCCCCCCCCCCCCCCCCCCCCCATCTCTTCAGACCACTTTGGACCTCTAAAAGTAAAAGCAAACCGGAATCTTTTCCTCGCTAAGTTTTGACAAATATATTTCACGCACTAAATGTAAATAACTTCTACCCCACCCCCCTTGTCCCTTCCGTCTCTTTACACATCCTAACAACTGTCAGACAACTGTGAATCTCTAAAAGCAAAGCAGAGTCGCCTTCCTGAAGGAAGGGATCCGCCCCTGCCCGTTATGAGCTGACACGTGCTTAACTAATGGGCTGCCGAGAGTTTACGACCACGTATTTCTAGATGGAATTGTCTACGAGACAGCCGGCGTGCGTGGTACCGGAGAAATGCCACTGAAAGTGCGAGGGGGATGATAGTGCAACACAGACATACAAACTGGTGATCCTGAACAGTTTGGACATGAATTTAGCACACGCGTGGCATCATCTCTCTATCTATCTTATTTTGATCCCAGTTTTAAATCATCTGCACGGTACCTGTTTGGTGGTCCGACACGAAACGTGTCCATGCGGACAGGGCTTGTAAGAGCAGAAGTCTTCATCACTCCCGTCCGTACAGTCATGACGATAGTTACACAGAAGACTGTAGTGCACGTACTGCTGTTGATCCCTGCACGTGAACATGGATTTCGCCAGCCAAGGGTTCTTTCCGAGACAGTCTCTGAAATCTCTGTTCTCGTCCCCGTAACAACGGCTTGATCTGTCGCACTGAAGGAAGTCCAGCGTTGCGTGCTTCTCCGGGCACTCGACCATGTGGTGATGTTTCGAAGCGTTCGCTGAAGGTAATGGCAGTACGATTCTGAGCTGATGACTGGTTATCCCCTCCTCGGGTTCGATTTCACACAGGATGTTGGCCTGCATAGGCATGGAGCAAGAGACGAGGTCCACGTTCTGCTTGTTCTTTCCAAACACAGCACAGTAGGAGGAGCAGAACATGCCGCCCACGTCGCCAATTTTCAGGTGGTACGCCATGGTACTGTCGGACCACTGCCACATTGAAGAGTACCTGCCACAAACAGGAGCTGATGTGAACACAGGGTTCTAACTGAAGAGGACCTGTCACAAACAGGATATGATGTAAACACAGGGGTCTAACTGAAGAGGACCTGTCACAAACAGGAGTTGATGTGAACAAAGGGTTCTAAATGAAACTGTATTTAACTTTTTTTTAATGCCTCTTTATAATTTTGCTTCTTTATGACAGTTCTAGACTTCCAAATTCATGACATGTCTATGCAATCACAAGTCTGTCTCTGTCCGTCTGTCTGTCTGTCTGTCTGTCTCTCTTTCTCTCTCTTATGTGTATATGCATGCGTGTGTATGAGTGTACGTACGTGCGTGTGTGTTTGTGTGTGTGTGTGTGTGTGTGTGTGTGTGTGTGTGTGTGTGTGTGTGTGTGTGTGTGTGTGTGTGTGTGTATGCGCGCGCGCGCTTGTATGTGTGTGCGCGTGTGCGTGCGTGTGTGCATGAGACAGAGAGAGTTCAACATTACATCATCTTGGCAAACTACAAACACTGCCACGACCAAACTTGGCGGAACGATGAATTGTTTTCTTCTCCCATCTTTCGCACCACTCCAGGGTCCGCTCACTTCGGGTATCCCTCCACAGCCACGCCCTGGATTGTCCCGCTGTCGTCAAGGTACTGGCAATCCACAGAGAGTGGTCAGTTTCAAGTCGTCGTAAGGCAACCCATCAGAGACGACACTGCACTGCTTCCGACTCAGGCGATGTTCAGTGGCGCCGATTCTGATCCAACATAAGCACGACACCACCTACTAAGCCCACCTTCTAATCTCCCTGTTGATGACAATAACTGCTCGGTCGCTGAGCCAGCGTGAGGGAGTCCCCCTCTGGAGGTTGCCACTACGTCCGTCCAGCCACAGTCCCCATGACCTTGCCTGTATCTGAGACATGGGCATGAAGTCACCAAGAGCATAGACTGAGACATGCGCATGGACTCACCAAGGGCATAGACTGAGACACGGGCATGGAATCACCAAGGGGCATAGACTGAGACATGGGCATGAACTCACCGAGGGCATAGACTGAGACACGGGCATGGACTCACCAAGGGCATAGACTGAGACATTGGCATGAACTCACCAAGGGCAAAGACGTGAGGAGGAATTCGAATTTGATGTCAATATTAGAGCTGGGCATGAAGGGCCACAGAATTTGAGGGGGGGGGGGGGGGGGGGGGGGATTAGCCTGTAATGATGCTGATGCTATGAATTTCCATTTCGGCCTGTAACAAGGCTGTACTCGACGCTTCCTTGAAACTGCACGACAGGGCTGCACTCAACGCTTACTTTTATCATATATCCTAGTGTCAGCCAGGCTTGAGAGATACAGATGCCTGCAGTATTGGTCAGGAAATCTGCAGTACTCTCAGAGACGCATCTGTTGAATGGGTGAAATCTAAAGCGTGTGTTTGTTTCAGTCTCCACAACTGATAGCCCTTAGCAAACACAACGCTGGTTAGGAGCTGGTCTGGGCAGAACAACCACGCACACAAATGGCTCTAATGGAAATCGAACCCACGACCTCCAGGCTGGATATTCGCGACACTGACCACCGCACTGTGGCTACTGATACAGAACGATGATATTGACAAACCTTGCCGGCCATCCCCCGCATAAAGATGTCACCGAATGGTACAGGCTGTGTGTCTATGATTAATTCATTCGGCGATATCGTCAATATTACAGAATTAATATTCATCCTGGAAACTCTGATCATTATAGTTAATGTTGTACACATTGATGAAATACAACGCTGAATGATTTTTCAACAAATGTTCACTTATATTCTATCAAGATCAAAACGGCATCCAGGATCATGATCTGGAAGTAGCCTGTCCCTTTTAATTGCAAGAAAATATGGCACTGAAACACTTGTACAATGAAAGATTCTTCTCCGAAGACTGTACAGTGCCAGCTGTCTTAGAATTTTGTTCCTAACTTTTTTTTTCATATCACAACGGAAACACAGCCAAATATTTGTCGATTCGAATACCAGTTTAATGTTAGTTTTTCATGCAATGCTACTAAATGTTTTCTCCTTGAGGAAAGTTAACTGATTTTGAATTAAACACATAGCGTAGATCAGATCTACTTCTTTCTGAACTCCTAGTTCTATAAAGACTTCGTTCACGATTTTGAAGCCACGCACTCCTCCGTTGCTGAAGCAGTGCAGAATAAGCCGTTATGCACCAGGTTAAAAAGTTTCGAACGGTGGACTGAACTGCTCTGGACTCTTAAAATAGCAAAGAAGATTCAAGTGTGTTAAGAGGACAGGATTCATCAAATTAGAATGACTTTCCAATCCTCCATGTGGAAATCGAAGCAGCGGTGAAGTCGCTTAAGTGTAACAAGTCTACAGGCATCGACAACATTCCCACAGAATTCTTATAACAGAATAGACAGGCAGTAATTGACATCTCAATCTGTAACAAAACCTAGTGCGCTAGCGAGTGGCTTACGCCATGGACTCAATGACTTAATCGTCACTCTCCCTACCAAAGGACATCTCCGACACTACCAGAGCTACCGCACCATCCATTTAATCAGCGCTTCCAGCAAATAATCCTGAACATCATTACGACTGAATTGCAGCCACAGGCAGATACTGGTATTGAAAATAGGTTAGAGTTCACAAAGTCAGAAGTACCATCAAACAGATTTTTTATCTTGCAAAACATTTGAAAAATAAACGAATAAAACCACACTTTCAGGAGGAGAAGGGATTCTGCTACGCATACATAGACTTCAAAAGAGCATTCAACAGAGTCTAGCGCTAGTGTCACAAAAAAAAAAAAAAATTAATATCAGGCAACTTTTGATTAATGCTGTTTATAGCCCAGATGACCGCGAGGGACATATTAGAGTTTGGGGGGAAAAAAAAAGAAATAATCAACACCATCCAGCAACTGTGCCCCCAAACCCATCAGTGTGGCATTATTGCAAATACGAGACGCTCCTGAGGAATGATTCGATGCTTTAGTTGGAGTTTGTCAGTGCTG
>JADBJO010004596.1:173021-185521 GCA_016801955.1 Conus betulinus
TTGGCATCCTTCAAGAGAGAGCCTTTTCTCCCATGTTCAGATTGTAATAGGGTCTTCTTCAGACGGTACATGTGACATTCAAAACAATGACGGCAAAGGACGAACAAAAACCCACTTACCTCTTCCATCTGGAAGCTAAATTTGGTCTAGGCTGAACAACTAAGACAATGACAATACACAAGTAGGGTAAATCTTGCTCTCATAAGAAAACCTAACATAGAGTGAATATACTGAAAATGAGAAGAGGCAGGGAACAGTAAACAATAAACAAGTAGGGTAACTTTTGCTCCCATGAGAAAACCTAACAGAGAGTAACTTTTATTCAAAACTGACACAGCGTTTTAAACTTGAATAAAAGTCAGACGAATACAAAGACGAACAATCTAATAGTGGGGGAAAAACAAGCGCAGGCCAACAACCCCTCCGTAAAATGTAGGGGGCAATCTTTGAGCCTACGCCTGAGGGATCCACCCAAGGTGCAAGGGAGATCAAAAGACAAACACAAAGACGGACAGAAACAAATACAAATAACCTCGATTTAATTGAAATGATTTGTATTTGTTTCTGTCCGTCTTTGTGTAGCAAACATGACTTGTTTTCGAAAGATACGTTTTGTACGTTTTACAACTTTTCATGATATGGTGAAAAGAAATGGCTCCATTAGATTAAAAGGAAAGCCTACATTTTATAAATCCAACATGGCAATGATAGAAAAGGTACAATTTTATAACATGGACTTTGAAAAATCAAGTGTTACACTTTTTTCTTTTTTAACTAAAGACGGACCACTTTTTTCAATCTGCGAGTCGATTAACAAATATGGCGTGAAACTCGATTTCCTAACGGTCTACATTGTAAACTGCCTGCAGATATAATCCATTCAACGATCAGGATTAACAATTGCAGAGAATCGTGCGTACAAAATGTCTGCATTAGAGACATATGTTTATTCCATACTAAAATGGAATCGCAAAGATGCCATGACACCTTATGCGAAACAAGGACAATCAAAACAGCTGTGTTAAAAGATTAAAAAAAAAAATAATAATAACCGGAGATTGACCACTAGTAAACATCATAATTGTTGAAATTGATTAAATTCAAGAAACTAAATTAAAATCATTTCAGTTACGCACTGTACATTGATTTGATGGAACAAACAACTGTTCTAACATATGGGTATTAATAAAAACAAGGTTTGGGTATGCGGTCAACACTATTTCATGCTGCCTTAGTTTTCAGACAAACCATGGATCTGAATGTTGGCTATGTGTGTCGATGCATGCTGTGAACATGCTGGTAGTTGTTCTGATGTGCTCATGCATACCTTTGTAATGTGGAATACATTTCTGTTTGAACCATACACAAACAGAAAACTTAATGATGCTCCTTCAAGACGTTCGTTTCGGAGCATGGCTGCTAAACCTAAAAACACGTGCAGACCTGCTGTTAAAAGAATGTTTTGTAACAGCACACAACAACGCAGTGGGAATCGTTCCAGACTTTTTCTACTATCCTGGCGGTAATCATCTGTGGACACGGAACTGGTTGTTGGCCTAGGCCTTAGCTCTTGCAGCTCTAAAACAGAAAAAAAAAAAAAAAAAAGATACGAGGTGCGAGTGGGAGACAAAGAAGCACTGCCTTCCAACTGCCAAACCACCCAACTGTGACCAGTCTAACACCATCCTTGGAAGCCTACACTGTGTTCACGTATAGTGCAGGCACACACGGGGCTTTTCATTAAGACATCATCAAGGGACATCATCGCTCCCTGACAGATGCCATTCTGTAATGGCCACTGGATGTGACATGACAGACCATCCACGGGGGAGCGTTCCCATTGGTGGAGCAGCACATATTTTCACAGCTGCGAAACCCACTGGCGGGAAAAAACACTACCGTCAAGCGACTGTCATGTGCATCCTGCGGCCTCACTCGTTGCTGTCCGTTGACCGGTGGAGACAGCACAACTCCAGACACAGCCAAGCTTTCGCCATGATGTCTTACATACCGGGTCAGAGTCGTGTCTGCTGTCAACAGTAAGCAGGCCCGATCCTTGACTCTTACAGTTCTTAAACAGCAATGACAGACCCTTCGTTTGCGTTAAAGCTACTCATGGGATCTTCTCTTTCCTTCGTGATTTAGTCCCTCGTCGATCGTGTTGAAATGGGCGACAAAGGGCAGCAGAGGGCGACGGCAGGGAAAGGGGGATGGGAGAGAATCCAGGCAAATACGCAAGGCCCACACAACATGCAGGCAACACATGCAGGCAGCATCAGCATACACAACATGCAGGCAGCATCAGCATATACACAACATGCAGGCAACATGGAGGCAGCATCAGCATACACAACATGCAGGCAACATGCAGGCAGCATCAGCATACACAACATGCAGGCAGCATCAGCATACACAACATGCAGGCAACATGGAGGCAGCATCAGCATACACAACATGCAGGCAACATGCAGGCAGCATCAGCATACACAACATGCAGGCAGCATCAGCATACACAATGCAGGCAACATGGAGGCAGCATCAGCATACACAACATGCAGGCAACATGCAGGCAGCATCAGCATACACAACATGCAGGCAGCATCAGCATACACAACATGCAGGCAACATGGAGGCAGCATCAGCATACACAACATGCAGGCAGCAGGCAGCATGCAGCAGGCAAAATCATCATACACAACATGCAGGCAGCATCATCATACACAACATGCAGGCAACATGGAGGCAGCATCATCATACACAGGCAGCATGCAGGCAACATCATCATACACACACACATGCAGGCAACATCATCATACACAACATGCAGGCAACATCATCATACACAACATGCAGGCATGCAGCAGCAGCACCATACACAACATGCAGGCAACATCAGCATACACAACATGGAGGCAACATCAGCATACACAACATGGAGGCAACATCAGCATACACAACATGCAGGCAACATCAGCATACACAACACATGGAGGCAACATCAGCATACACAACATGCAGGCAACATCAGCATACACAACATGCAGACAACATCATCATACACAACATGGAGGCAACATCAGCATACACAACATGCAGACAACATACAGGCAGGCAGCATCATCATACACAACATGCAGGCAACATGGAGGCAGCATCATCATACACAAATGCAGGCAACATGCAGGCAACATCATCATCATACACAACATGTACGCAACATGGAGCAGCATCATCATACACAACATGCAGGCAACATGCAGGCAACATCATCATACACAACATGTAGGCAGCATCATCATACACAACATGCAGGTACCAGCATCATACACAACATACAGGCAGCATGCAGGCAGCATCATCATACAGAACATGCAGGCAGCAGCATCATACACAACATGGAGGCAACATCATCATACACAACATGGAGGCAACATCATCATACACAACATGCAGGCAGCATCAGCATACACAACATGGAGGCAACATGCAGCCAGCACCATCATACACAACATGCAGGCAGCAACATCATACACAACATGCAGACAACATGCAGGCAGCATCATCATACACAACATGCAGGCAACATGCAGGCAATCATCATACACAACATGTAGGCAACACATGCAGGCAGCAACATCATACACAACATGCAGACAACAGCAGGCAACATCAGCATACACAACACACAGGCAGCAGCATCATACACAACATGCAGGCAACATGCAGGCAGCATCAGCATACACAACACACAGGCAGCAGCAGCATCATACACAACATGCAGGCAACTTGCAGGCAGCATCAGCATACACAACAAGCAGACAACATGCAGGCAACATCAGCATACACAACACACAGGCAGCAGCATCATACACAACATGCAGGCAGCATCAGCTTACACAACATGCAGGGGAGTTTTGTGTGTATTTTTTTTTTACACCCAAGCTGGCTGTTTGGCCCCAGTGTGTTAGATAACCGCCAGTTGTGATTTACGTGGAACAAAAGGGAAACAAAGTCTGTTTGAAAAAAACAAAACAAAAAAAAGACAGCAAAGTGACAAACAAAAACCAAGCAAGCAAACAAAAATTAACGTCACAAGTGAATGCAGGGGTTTCATCTAAAAGACAGACTTCAACAAACAAAAAGTGGAGCAATCTAAAACACATAAAAACGGAGCAAAGTGAAGGGGGGAAACAGAAATGTTATTTATAATAGTTGAACGTTCTCTCTCTCTCTCTCTCTCTCTCTCTCTCTCTCTCTCTCTCTCTCTCTCTCTCTCTCTCTGTGTGTGTGTGTGTGTGTGTGTGTGTGTGTGTGTGTGTGTGTGTGTGTGTGTGTGTGAGAGAGAGAGAGAGAGAGAGAGAGAGAGAGAGAGAGAGAGAGAGAGTGTGTGTGTGTTTTCTCCTTCAATCTATCTGTCGGTCTGTGTTTCTTTACACACGTAAAGTTCGGGAATACATGTCTATAATGTCTCGCTTCACTTTGATGGGCTCTGTTGGCCTTTGTGGAGAAAATGCCCATACATACATACATAATATACATACATACATACATGTGTGTGTATGTGCGTGCGTGCGTGTGTGTGTGTGTGTGTGTGTGTGTGTGTGTGTGTGTGTGTGCGTGCGTGCGTGCGTGCGTGCGTGCGTGCATGCGTGCGGCGTGCGTGCGTGCGTGCGTGCGTGCGTGCGTGTGTGTGTGTGTGTGTGCGCGCGCGCGCGCGCGCGCGCGTCTGTGTTTTACTAACCTGGTTTTTCCTGCGTGGGGCACTCCGCCTGTAGTTGTCTCTTCTGGCACCATGGCACAGTCTGAAAGGTCAGTGTCACTTTCAGCAGAGTTAAAGCCCTTCTGAAGATCCAGAAGAGACCTCGCACTGCCAGTACGGTGTCGTTATTGTCGGACTGAAGTACTGGCCCGTAGGCTAATTCTTTCAGATATTTCATCTCTTGAAACACGAAATCCACCCCAACAAGCTTCTCAGTTTCGTTGATCCACTCTTCAGGGTTTTTCCACCCCGACTTCGAAGATCATCTGTGGTGGACCAAGCAGGCGGAGACAAAGAGCCACACCCTTTCTGGGACGGCGTGGTCCTTTCAGGTGGAACAGCTCGTCTGAAGACTGGAAAGTGATGCTTCCGTTCCGGACATACAGGTGTGGCAGATAATCCGCATCCATCACGGGATCATCACACACTTGACTGTCGTGAGTTGTAAGGGAGAGGGATTCAAACCGTGGCAGATCTTCTTGGTCGTCCTGAAACTGTGGCACAGCTGCCAACGAGCACTCGGACACACCGTGGGGCATGTCAGATCGGAAAAATGTCTTGGTGCAGTTTTTCTCCCACAACCATGTGGTACACGTGGGGGTTTTCTCTGTAACGTACGAGGAAATTCATAACAGGTGGTTCATATGAGCTGAAACCCGCAATCATTTCGTATTCTATGGGGGAATTTCCGTATGCTGTGTCATGCCGGCATCCGACAAATTCTGATTCGAAACATCCTGAGATTTGTTGTTTAACACAGGAGGCCCAACGGGAGGCGCGCCAAATGCAGACGCCACGTTCAAGTTTCTCGGGGTAGTAGAACTGTTTGAATAGGTATTGTCCCAAAAAGGCGACCTTTTTCCATCGGAATTTCTTTTCGGTGTCCTTTCTTCTTTCTTTCTTCTTGTTCCCCAAAGTGGTGTCGTCGTCTTGTGCTCCAGTCTCGGGGGGTGCTTTCAGTGCATGTTTTTGTGTCAGCTGGTTGTATTTCAAGGCCATCGCTTTGTTCACCGGGCTGAACTCAGCAAGGAGACAAAGAGCCACCAGAATCAAACGGTGTTTCCCTTTGTTCCCCATTGTCGTGGCTTTGTTGCTGTTGACAGAACCCAGGTTAGGTCACATGATTGGACTCCTAATTTGATGTTCCCTCACTTTTTTGTTACGCCAGCGAAGACTACAGAAATGTATGCGTCTCATCATGCGTGAAGCTTCTGGTGAAAGTTCAGATGTGCATCTGTCCAAAACATCTGTGATGTCAAGTACTGCAAGTCCTGTTCGGAACGTGTAAATGTGTTCTTTTCATTGGTTGTTCCATACACTTTCTTGACAGACGTGTGGGAGATCGCGAGGTATACCATGTCTAAGGCACATCCTTGACGGCCTCAGTCAGTTCCTTCCAAAAGAGCTGTAGGTGAAAAGATGAAGACTGTGAGGACGGTGAGTGTATTTTCACTCTTCTCCCTAGAGATCTCTCTCGGTGTTGCTCAAAGTCCGCCTGGCACCGATATGTAAAAATAAATGATGAAAGGAGGAGTGTCGCCTGGTATTAGATCAAACTTTGGAACTCAAAAGCATCCCGACTGACCGTATTAGAAAAAAGAACAACCGTACTGATTTCTTTCGCCTGTCCTACTTTCCTGTCGTGGATACTTCAGTGTCCAGTGTCATGTTTATGTCTATGCTGATGGTGAGTTGGTGTCAGTCGCATTGGTAAGCGACTGGAGACGTATGTATTGACTTCGCTGTAGCCCTCATGAAAACAGTGGGATTCATGGCTCAGCATACGTGACGTAGCATTGAATGGACTGGTACCACGTTGTGATGCCTCCTTCATGAAGGCCCTACGGATACTCTGTGGCCACTGTCTGTGGAGGACCATGGCAGCAGACTCCGCCTCAGAGTGAACAGCTCGTCTGATCGGCAACTGATCTCCCTGCGGGGATGTTGGGGTTGAGAGTGGAGTGGGGGGGGGGGGGGGGACCTTTCAGTATTAACTACCCGTGCTAGATGGAAGAATTTCCCCTCCTGACCTTTTGCCATCAAATCTTGTTTGTCTACGAAAACGGACAGAAGCTGACTCAAACACCAGATTATTGACATTTCGTCTTTGTTGTTTTTCTTGTTTGTTTCTTTCGGTTATGCGGATTGATGTATATTACGGCTTCTTCATTCGATGCATTTTGTCGATTTTTCTGGCGGTTGGTAGCTGACAAGAGCTAAGCTGACGTCTTGTTGGAACATGAATGGTTGACGTAGATGTCCTGGTTTGTTCTCTGTGCTTTGTGTTTGCCACTCGTAACACTTTCAACTCAGAGCCATGGGGCTGCAAGTATAAGATTTCTTCCTTACCGTGTTATATGGCTATCAGTATATAAGATTCCTTCTTTGCCGTGTTATTTGGGTATCGAGTATAAGCTTCCTTCCTTACCGTGTTATTTGGGTATCAAAACTACAAGGTGAGAACGCCCAGCTCAAACGTTCTTCTTTTGTCGGTGTGAACGCCTCCTAACGACTGGCCACCATTTTGACCCCTACAGCCACTGAAAAGGCTGTACCTCCCGTTGTGCTCTTACTCACCAAAGCAAAGACAACACTTCGACTCCAAACATAAGATTTCCGATCATTCCATGCACCAATCAGAGACTGTTTATGACATGGGAACGGGCGGAGGGGGGGGGGGGGTGGGGGGTGATGCACAAGGGGGGGGGGGGGATATTTCTTAGATGTACCCGTAAAGCTACCGGTTATCTTGACGTATGCAAAGTGAAATGGAATGTTTACAGAAAGAAGGTGAATGAGATGGTGGTTCGTTAAACTATTTTTGTTGTTCGACTCTCTTTTTAGTTCTAGATGAACACCAATGCACCGGGTCGCACAATCTGTCAAAAACTCTTTCCATTTTCACCTGCGATTGTTTCCATTCAGAATCTTTTGTTCAACTGTTGTTGTTGCTCAGTCTACAGTATGGAGAAAGTCCCAGAAAGAGGACTGAAATAATCCAAAGTTAGAAAGCATTCGGCTCAGAATCAGAAGGCAGACAACCTATAACCGCACACACACAGTTTTGGCTGAGTAGGACCACCAAGACTGATCCAAGCTGCAGACAGACGACGCGTGAGTGTTGTGGGTGCCGATGACACACTGGGTGGAAGGGAGTCTGTCGATGGTCTTTTCAGGCGAGCGATTAGCCCGCCGCTGTTTGGCCACTCCCACTAGCTGCCAGAGCTGACGTTTCCACCCGTCCTTCCTATCACACACACACACACACACACTCACAGAGTCTCTCTCTCTCTCTCTCTCTCTCTCTCTCTCTCTCTCTCTCTCTCACGCACGCACGCGCGCGCACACACACACACACACACACACACACACACACACACACACACACACCAACCATTGTTCTCGTAGCGTGGACTTGATTTTTCAGGATGTGACGTTTTGACATTAAACTCTCCTGTGGTAGGACACAGTATCGAATGAAGCGTGGTGTTGGGAAACCGAATTGTCGCTTGATGTCTTGTTCTTCTTCATGGATGTATGCGAACACACACACACACACACACACACACACACACACACACACACACACACACACAGACGCGCATGCATGCACGCAAGCATGCACACACACACACACACACACACACACACACACACACACACTCTCTCTCTCTCTCTCTCTCTCACACACACACACACACACACACACACACACACACACACACACACACACACACACACACACACACACACACACACACACACACACACACACACCATTGTTCTCGTAGCGTGGACTGGATTTTTCGGGATGTGACGTTTTGACATTAAACTCCCCTGAAGTAGGACACAAGTTAAAGCATTGTATGTCCGTAGCTTTTGTTGTCACAGTTGGGGGGGAAAAAGTTTATCCCCTCCACCACTCTACACTTCCCATTTATAATACATAAGCTCTACAGAATGCCAAGTATTGAGGTACCCAGGAAATGGTGAAAGAATAGTTCATCTGCCAAACAAACTTTGGTGTATATGTTGTTTGAACATTTGATAATAAAATATCAGATGTCAGCAAATCAAGATGAAGTAAAACAGTGTAATAACTGAACATAAAATTCATGCTGACTGACAGGTAAAAATGACTAAAATCAACAGAAGTGTTCTATAGTTGATGATCTTGTGTGTGTGTGTGTGTGTGTGTGTGTGTGTGTGTGTGTGTGTGTGTGTGTGTTTCTTTGTTTGCTTATCTGTGTGTGTGTGTGTGTGTGTGTGTGTGTGTGTGTGTGTGTGTGTGTGTGTGTGTGTGTGTGTGATTCACTGATTGCTTATCAGTGTGTGTGTGTGCGTGTGTGTTTCTTTGCTTACCGGTGTGAGTGTGATTGCTTATCAATGTGTGTGTGTGTGTGTGTGTGTGTGTGTGTGTGTGTGTGTGTGTGTGTGTGTGTGTGTGTGTGTGAGAGAGAGAGAGAGAGAGAGAGAGAGAGAGAGAGAGAGACAAGACAAGACAAAATTCTTTATTTACGAGGATAATAGATAAGCACTAACGTGCTTTTTTACATCCAGTCCTCGCCCTGAGTAGGGACTACAACATGCAGTGAAATCAATAATGTGAAGAAAAAAAAAAAAAAAAGCAAAGCGGTCATGTAATCATAAAAGAACATCAAATGAAAATAGAAGATAAATGAAAATGAAAACAAAAATATAATAATAATAATAACAAACAAAAAATAGAAATAGAAATAAAAATGAGAGTAACAATAATGAAGAGAAGAGACAGTGAGGCTAGAGAGTGAGGTGGCTGGGGGAACATATGTAAATGTACTCCAACGTACAAGATTAGCATGTATGAAAACAGACAATAAAATGAATACGACAAAGTACGTACATATTTTTGAAACACACATACACGCACGCTCGCACGCACAGAGAGAGAGAGAGGGGAGAGAGAGAGAGAGAGAGAGAGAGAGAGAGAGAGAGAGAGAGAGAGAGAGAGAGAGAAGACACAGAGACACTCACTCTTTTGCGTTCTCTTTTGGCATTGGTATCTCGAACAGTGGTAACACCCGGCAGTGCAGACACCACCGGACGGCTGTATGTAGTGGTTGTGGTGGTTGCTGCTGGCGAGGTTGTTGCAACCGTGGTGATGATACTCGAGCTTCAGTGAGTGCTCGGAGAGGGAGAGCCGGTTCGACAAGATTTTTCGTCTGACACTGAACTCGTGCTTTTGAATTGTTGGTACTGCTCCGGGCTTCAAATATCTATTTCTCTCGGCATGTTGAAGCCGGTGCACAGACTGTATGTCATTGGATAATCGTCACCTGTGAAGTGCCTTGAGCAGACGAACGAGTTTTTGTTCGGTGTCGAGTACTGTGGCCCGAAGTTCTCTCGACATGTGCGGACGAAATCAGTCCATCTCTCCTTACATACACGTCAGTTGGAAACATGCAGATTTATCCCATCAGTATCGGTCTCCGTACATTCAGCAACCGCACAAAATTTCCCCGTCTGCTTCTTCTTCGCAGCGATGCAATCCGCGGAAGTTGATCCCGCTGCCATTTTCACTGACGGGCACACACTTGTGACGTCACAGGGGTTGGAGTGTCGGATTTGCAACTTCCACAGGTGTGCTTTCTACTACAATTTACGCAAAATAAATCCAGACGGTAATTTTTCGTCCGAAACAATACCGCGAGCGCTTTTTATTCATCATGGAGACTTCTCTCACACACAAAAAAAAAACCCAGCCAAGCACTCAAGTAGGTCTTTAACAGCGCTACTGGAGCAAGGAGACGATGGTGAGGACGAATAAAGTTCTGTTAATGATAGTAATGGTACGCGAAAAGAACAGGGATTTTCAATGAGTGAAAGGCTAATAGTATTACTGGAGCAGGGAAGAAGGCGAGGGTGCTAAAAAAAAAAAAAAAGGGGGGGGGGGGGGGGGGGCGCGCGCGCGCGCGCGCGCGCGCACACACACACACACACACACACACAGAGTTAATTTCCCCCACACCCCACACCCACGCGCTCTTTTTCACCACCCCTGAATTATCTCCCATTGATTTTCAGCCTCCATTCCTTATTGTTCCGAGTTTTTTAACCTCCCTTTCTTAGTCTGTGTTCACTCTTTCCTTTTCAAACTCTACAGCTTTTCGTCTCATCATCATCATGGACAAAGAGAACTCTGCAGCTCTTCCTCTCCTCCTCACCACGGACAAAGAGAACTCTACAGCTTTTCCTCTCCTCCTCACCATGGACAAAGAGAACTCTGCAGCTTTTCCTCTCTTCCTCACCACGGACAAAGAGAACTCTACTACAACTTTTCTTTCTCCTCCTCACCATGGACAAGAGAACTCTACAACTTTTCCTCTCCTCCTCACCACGGACAAAGAGAACTCTACAACTTTTCCTCTCCTGCTCACCACGGACAAAAATAACTCTACAACTCTTCTTCTCTCCTCCTCACCATGGACAAAGAGAACTCTACAGCTTTTTCCTCCTCTCCTCACCACGGACAAAGAGAACTCTACAGCTTTTCCTCCTCTCCTCACCACGGACAAAGAGAACTCTACAGCTTTTCCTCTCCTCCTCACCATGGACAAAGAGCCCGGGGCAGAAGACAGCTACTAATTACCCTCATGTGGATCACTTTTTTTTTTTTTTTTTTTTAACCTTTCGCGTGTTCTCTTTAGAGTAATAACCGATCAAGGATTCTCTCCCTTTGGAAACGTGTTTCATATCCTTTAGAATTTGTGTTTCTTCTGCACGTTAGATTTACCTCATAACAAGGAGTATCTTCCTTTACAGAGTTTTCTTTTTTTTTTTTGGGGGGGGGGGGGGGGGGGGGGGGGGGGGGGGGGAGGGTGTGTGTGAAGGATATTTTCCCCTCTATACTCTTAACACTTAAAGGCCTTTCTAGAATTTTTTTTTTTGACTATACAAAATTGCCAAATGATCACGAGTTGTTGGACACATGTTCAATAATACATAGACAACGGTTTTGTCATTTCTTTGATCACAGACGGGACAAGATAAGGACGGGCGGGGCAAAGAGAATGTCACGGTGATAGTGACCGGCGCCGGATCAGAATGGTCGGCAGCTTCCAGTGGGGTAAAAGTGGTGGCTTGCTGTGTGTGTGTGTGTGTGTGTGTGTGTGTGTGTGTGTGTGAAGAAAGGCAGGGGTGGGGGGGGGGGGGTGGAAAGCGGGAGCGGGGAATTCACATTCAACTGAAATGTGACAGTCGCCCCCCACCGCAACCCCCACCCCCCGGTCCAATCTCTTTCCAACACAACCTCTCCATATTTATGGATTTGAATTTTTGTTGTTGTTTGTTGCTGCTGCTGTTGTTGTTGTTGTCGTTGTTGTTGTTTTTGGGGGGAGGGGGTATAGTATCTATGTGAGAGAGAGAGAGAGAGAGAGAGAGAGAGAGAGAGAGAGAGAGAGAGAGAGAGTACAACTATCCACGCATTTTCAGGAACTGGAAAACATTGTAGAACCGTGTCGTTCCTGAATGGAGGGGGAAAACATTTTAAATCAGTCTTTTACCTGCTGTCTGAAGTATTTTTGCTACCCATGTCCTGTTTTTCGAACGTTTCTTCTTTCTTCTTTTTGCCGTTTTCTTTTCTTTTTTTTTCTTCGTTGTAATGTTTGTTTCTGTCTCTCCTTTCCACTGTATGTGAAACAAATGTGCAACTGATCCAATCTGTATATTACATGGCACTTCTTGCTCGTCGTCGTCTTCGTCT
>JADBJO010004596.1:198021-215521 GCA_016801955.1 Conus betulinus
TGTCTGTGTTTATGTGCAAGTGTGTACATGTGCACAAGTGCGTGTGTGTGTGTGTGTGTGCATGCGTGTATGTGTGCGCATGTGTGTGTGTGACAGCGAGTGTGTGTCTATTTGTTTTGTGTCCAGTTTTGAAAATGGTTGGGGAAAATAAAGTTTAGATTTCAAACTGGCACTCAGTTCTTCACATTATTCCTAAAGAAAACACATGTGATACCTCTTTCTCCTGCAAAATCACTTATCACTGCCTTCTTTGACGAGTTTTCTCTGCAAAATCCTATCACTGCTACCTATACCGGGTAATGAGCCCCTGGCATTTACAATGGAGCTTGTTCGAAAGGTCAAAAGTAAACACCTATGACAAACTTGCATGGAAATCTAAACATTACACACACACACACACACACTCTCTCTCTCTCATGCACGCATACACACACACAGGAACTCATGAGAGAAACTACAAACATAACACACACACACACACACACACACATACACACACACATACTGAGAAAGAGAGGAGGGAGGCAGAGGCACATGCGAGCACACTTGTAAACAAAACAAACATAAAGCAATGAATCAGGAATTTTACTGAAATGTGACTTTTTGTCAAAATAAAAATTCGTAATTCTTTTCAAATTTTAAGAATGCCAAAAAACTGAACACTCTAGACTAGATATAGTATATTCACTCATCACAAACTGTAAATCATAAAGAGCCACCCTTCAAAACCTGACCGTTTCTTAAAAGACTACACAGATACGTTTTTTAAAAAACCAGTTTATAAACAATAATATAAGTACCGAACTATCCACCATGTACAAAACCAGTTTATAAACTAATCCGAACTACCACCATGTATATGAACAGACAAAATAAGTACAATAAAACTCGTTGTAACAAAAGAATTTTAGTTTCAGCTTCCTAAAGTGAACTGACTCAATGACAACTGTTCTTCCAAGTATACTACAAGACACAGATCGCTTTTAAACTACAGAGACTGTTCTGTTGTGCGTTGCATCACAACCGACAAGCCATTGGGGCTATTCCATAATACTACGACACATCTGTCAAACCAAGGGGATTCTCCCATAAATGCTACATCACAGCCAGGTGGACTATTCCATGCATGCTAAATGATATGTGCAAAGCCACAGGGAATATTCCACATGTGTTGTATCACATCTGTTGAGCCATAGGGAATATTCTATATATCTAACATCACATTTGCCAAAGCATGGGGACTATTCCATAAATGCCACTCATTGTGAAGCCATGGGAATTATTGTATATGTACTACATAACATCTGCAACCATGGGAATGATATGTTCTGTATATCATACTACAAATCTGCCAATCCATGGGAGAAAGTATTCTATAAATAATTCACACATATGCAAAACAATACAAGCATTCTGTCTCTACTACATCACTTCTGCAATCCGTGAAAACTATTCCATACCATGCTGCATCACGTCTGCCGATCCATAGAAACTATTCTGTATAATTCTACACCACATCTGCCAATCCATAGAAACTACTCTGTATAATTCTACACCACATCTGCCAGTCCATAGAAACTATTCTGTATCATGTTACATCACATCTGCCACTCCATAAAAACTATTCTGTATCATGCTACATCACATCTGCCAATCCATGGAAACTATCCTATATCATGTTACATCACATTTGTCAATCCATGAAAACTATTCTATATCATGTTACATCACATCTGTCAATCCATGGAAACTATTCTACATCATGCTACATCACATCTGCCAATCCATAGGAATTATTATATACATCACATCTGCCAATCCATAGAAACTATTCTATATCATGTTACATCACATCTGCCAATCCATAGAAACTATTCTGTATCATGCTACATCACATCTGCCAATCCACAGAAACTATTCTATATCATGTTACATCACATCTGCCAAACCACAGGAACTATTCCATATCATGCTTCATCACATCTGCCAATCCGTAGGAACTATTCTTTATCATGCTACATCACATCTGCCAATCCATAGGACTTTTCTATATCATGCTGCATCATATCTGCCAACCCATACGAAACTATTCCATATCATGCTATATCACATCTGCCAATCCATAGGAATTATTCTATACATCACATCTGCCAATCCAAAGGAACTATTCAGAAAATTCTATATCATACTACACTACATCTGCCAATCCATAGGAGCTATTCTATATCATGTTGCATCACATCTGCCAATCCATAGGAATTATTCTATAAATCACATCTGCCAATCCATAGGAACTATTCTATATCATGCTACACCACATCTGCCAAACCACAGGAACTATTCTATATCATGCTTCATCACATCTACCAATCCGTAGGAACTATTCTATTTCATACTACATCACATCTGCCAGTTCATGAGACCTATTCTATATCATACTACATCACATCTGCCAATCCGTAGGAACTATTCTATATCATGTTACATCACATCTGCCAGTCCATGGGAACTCTTCCATATAGGCTATGCAACAATCCAAAACAAGGCAAATTATTCTGTATACATTCTACACAATATCTGCTAAGCTGTGGGTCCATGCAAATGGCGAGAAAAAAAATACAGACAGTAAAACAGAAAGAAGAAGCAGAGTCAATGAAAGTGACTGAAAAAGGGGAATTTTACAAACAACCAAAAGGTACGGATAAAATTTATACCCCTCCCATTAAACTCCACACACACACACACACACACAACACACACACACACAAAGCCATAATTTTGGATAGGTGCTGCCACATTAAAATGCACATGGTTGAGAGGACCCTTATTCAGTCAAATCAAACCCACACACACACAAATCAGCAAGCCTGGAGGGCACACTGAAGAGCGCAGACCTGAACCAAGCTCAAAGAGAAGACTCTTCCTTCCATCATGGGAAGTAACTGTAGGAACAACCTGACAGAATTACTTCCCATATATATCTTTTTGTAACAGGATACGGAAAATATGAGATGCTGATGTTTAAATCGTTAAAAAGTGTGAACATTCAATGAAAATATATCACTTTTATTGACAGTTATCAATTCATGAACAGTTACTTCAAGGTGTTCGCTATGTAAACGGTAACTCAAAATTTCATTGAGCATTTACCTATGTAAAAATCCTTCTGGTTGATGGTTATCATCTTCAGCAGTTCCTGTTATGTGCCACCAAGCACCTTCAATGGCTATTGGCTATGCTGGCAGCATTTGCTGCCGATGGCAGTGGAAGTGTTCAGAGGAGAGTTCCACATTGTCAGCAATCTGTGTTCTCTAACAACACTTCTAGTTTCTCCGGTAGCTGGACTGCACAGGATACAAGAAGATGAAACTTCACGCATGCACACACACACACACACACACACACACACACACACACAAGCATCTAGCCTTCATGCGCAAACACATGCATGTAATCATTCAAACACGTATGCATACATAGATGAGCACACACATAAGCGCTCATGAGCAAACATTCTAAAATGTTTGTAAAGGTAAAAGGTGGGATATGCAACAAGCTGAGCTGCCTTCTCTTCATGGCAAGAGCTAAAAACTCGCTGGGATGATAACATTTCAATTTGTAGATAGGAGTAAACATTTCCATTGTTTATACAATATACAGACAATGCAACAAGCCATAAAACGACACTCACTCAGTCACTAACGATCAATACATTAATTAGAGGCAAACAGTTATCCATGGCAAGAAAAATTTGTTAAGTATAAAACGATTCAAATAAAAACAATTGGGTAAGTATAAAATAATCAAAATAAAAAAAAAAAAACAATCTGTTACTGATTATGCATCCGAAATGTGAGCAAAAAAAATGTCAGAAGACAGCTTCTGATATAATAACAGATTACAATGAAGTGAGAGGCCATTTCCAACAAAGAACAATCTGGCTAAATATGTACTGTTCAAACAAGCATAACCTCTAATTCTCCAAGTGATTGAATAGTTCATTCTAAAATAAATAATTCAAATGTTTTGAACTTTTTCAAAACCTGGGATCTCCTCGCCTCATGTCTCAAAACGTGGAATCTCTTTCTGTATTCATCATCAAGATTCTTCATGCGAAAAGCCACAAATAGAAGTCTATAACTAAGTATGACAACATTACTGACTATACACATTTGGCTAATTTGAAAGGTACCACCATTTTTCATTCAAATTTCTGTTCAAATTATAGTAAAGATGTGAACTGTGTTTGGGGTAAAAAAAAAAAAAATATCGCAGAATCCAGAGATCTGTATTATCATGGATGTGTTCAGAATACACTGAGGGTAGAAAAAATAAATAGGATACTTCATCTGCATTTTGAAAACTTCAAAATAAACTGCATTCTGAAATTAAAAAAAGAAAAAACTGATCCATCTTTCTGACAATTACAACAATTATAAACAAAAATTAATCGCAAATTAAACGTTGAAGTTATTCTGCAGCTGTTCGATTACATTTGTTGATGATGATTTCTGCTGGCTTTATATGATTTCAAGGCATCATTGTAAGCATACTCTGTCCTTCACTGAAGAAAAAATAAAGTGATCGAAAAAGGAACACATACACACACACTTACTCACACTCACACAAACATACACACACGCGCGCCCACACACACACACACACACACACACACACACACACACACACACACACACACACACAACACCATCACAACCACAACTTTCCATTTCATGCAGGACCCAGAAACTGAGAGTTCTCATCCTGACTCTTCTTGTCTGCAGCTTCAGCTGAAATCAAGAAGGCACTACCACCTGCTTGCTGACTAGAATGCTCACTGCATCACTCTTGCTGAACTTGGAGACCAAAGGGCTCATGGAATATATAAGGTAAGGTAATGTTGCTTAACCCCAGCCAACTGCAAAGGGCCATAACAGGGCTGTCATCATCTTAAAATCAACTGACAAGTCATAAAAAAAAAAAAAAAAAAAACACCAAAACACCTTTCATACATCTCTTTAAAATACATCTTCTAAAAATGTACCAGAAACTTCGTTAAAAATCATTCTTCCATAAAATCTTAGATCAGATGAAGGCTCATGCAATGAAAAAAAAAAAAAAAGAATACATAACGAACGAGGGAAAGAGCTGGGATAGTCAGTACCTGGACAGATGAAACAGATGCTGACTGACGCATTAATTGCAGATGCTGACTTGGGCATTAACTGCAGATGCTGACTTAAGCATTAACGCAGATGCTGACTTAGGCATTAACTGAAGATTCTGACTTAGGAATTAACCGCAGATGCTAACTTAAGCATTAACCCAAACACTCTGGTCAGGTATTCAGTGTCTACCTAATACAGCCGCACAGATGATGTTGTTTTTGTTTTGGATGCTGTGTTTCTTTCTGTGTGTGTGTGTGTGTGTGTGTGTGTGTGTGTGTGTGTGTGAATGTGTGTGTGTGTGCATGTATGCACGCATGTGTGTGTGTATACAAACATGCCTCTGTGTGCATGTCAGCACATCACAGTCTTTCTTCGGTAACAAGAGCAGAGTTGTGTTCAAGTTTTGACAGCTTCTGGGTCAACATTGGTCGCTATATATTGTCACCTTTGGTGGTCTCTGGTTCATATTCACTTGAATTCCTGCAGCGATTCCCTAAGTATAGCTGGTGCTCATAACTGGTATCGACAAGACGTTAACCACTTTCACTTTCCCATCTGGACGCTTTATGATTAGAACCAAATCACTCCAGGATCACAATGCAGGGGAGACAACTGCCTCTCATAAACATTCCGTACACTTTTTTCCTTCTTTAAGTGTTCACAAAAAATTATTCTTACAGCCGACAAACTTTTTTTTGTACGACTTCACCCTGGTTAATCAAAATGGCTGCTGGGTAATATAACAAAATGTGCTGACATTCAAGGGCAAATAACAAAAACCTGGACCTAAGTGAAATGCATGGTGTAAGAAGAACCCGCCATCTTCTCCTGAATGGCGGCGTCCATCGTTTCGTTCATGGTTACGTCAGTCAGGTAGTTTTTCCAGTCTCCCACCTGACCTGTAACACAGCGTAAAAAAAAACAAACAAACATGATTTCATCAGAATAAGTCTTTCCATATTTCCATTTTCTCCTTCAATGTTTTTTTCATGGAGGCTACCTGTTTGTACAGGTTAGTGATCACAAAAAGAAAACAATAAAAAAAAAAAAAAAAGGCCACATGAAAACCAATCAAACAGTTTTTTTAATGTGCATAATTAATTGAGAAGGCAATTCTAATGTTCACTTTGTAGCCAGTCTCACCATATCAGGGCTATCACATTATCAAAATCAGTTCCAAGCAAGTTTGCTTAACAACAAAAACACAAATAGGACCAGTTCCTTTCAAATACAGACCTCATGAAGACCTTGTTGAGTAACGCAAATAAAACTCAAACCACTCCCTAGCCAGACAGTTAGCTATTTGGAGGGAGTGAAATATGACTGGGTTTTTTTTTTTTTTTTTTCATCATTCTCAAACAAAACAAAAACAGATCATGTCAGGAATTGCTTACAATTTTTTTTGTTGAAAATTTAAACATATTTACTTCCTTACATTGTTAGCCGGTGGAAGGTTTGTCTTTATTTTTAAATGCAATATTTCAATATTACTGCAAATTTTTAATGTTCCGGAAATCAGCGTACTCAGCTGATCTGGGTAAGTGGAAATCAGAATGAAAAGAATTTATATGATCACTAACAGGTCTGATGATCTTTATTTCCAGATTTGACACTATACACAGACAGACAGTTGTAAAAGTGAGTACTGAAAACAGAATTCACATAGAAGAAAGCACAAAAAAAAGTACAACAGTTGAAAGAAACATAATAAGAACAAATAAACTCAAGTGCATAGCTCCACTCATCAAAACCTCCCACTTAATTCAGCCTAGACCTTAAGATTTTTTTTTTCTTTTTTTTTTTTTTTCTTTTGTCCCCAACTTCTGTGCCAACTCAGTGGCAGTGCATCCACGCCGCTCATTCAGACACCCCGTCCACATCCACAGCCCGGTCAGTCCCGCCGCAGCCCGCGGCACCAGCAAATCCACAGGGAGCAGTCAATGTCAAGTCATCAAGAGGCAACCCAACAGAGGAGACATTGCACTGCTGCCGAGTCACTTCAGTGGTGTTCAGTGGTGCCTGTTCTGATCTAACATACGCAGGACACCACCTACTAAGCCCCCTACTGATGACAATAATTCCTTAGTCGAGGAGCCAGCGTGAGTGAGCTCTCCCTCCAGAGGGTACCACAATGTCCGTCCAACAACAGCCCCATGGACTCACCGATACCGGTGACCCCGAAAGAACCAAACCAAGGCCACAGATGTGGAGAAGACATCGAAACTGAGCTCACCATGAGAGCAGGGCATGAAGGGCCACAGAATTTGAGACCTTTTTTTCATGCTGATCAATAAGAATGAGGATGATGAAGATGATGCCATGGAATTCCATTTGGGTATGAGACTGCATGACAGGGCTGTACTTTACGCTTCCTTTCATAACATATCCTAGTGTCAACCAGCTCCGAGAGGTACAGATACCTGCAGTGTTGGTCAGGAAACTTGAGCAACACCCTCAGAGACGCATCCATTAAGTGGATGAAACTTGACTGTGTGGTCCCAGTCTTCCCAACTGAACCTGTAGCAAACTAAAGTCTGGGCAGGAGCCGGTTGGGGCAGAAAAATCCCATAAGACTCTGATGGGAATTGAACCCGCAAACTCCCAGCTAGGAGTCTGCGACACTAACCACTTTGCCACGGTGGCTGGTAGACATTAAGATTATTGTTTACATGACAAAGTTTTCAAAACCCTTGTGGCAGACAAATTTCAAGTCCCAAGGCTTTGGAAACTTTCATTTGTTGTACAACAATCATTTTCATTTCACTCTTCCAGATTTAATGTTTGTGGCTTGCATAATGAAGTAATCATGGTCATATTTGTGAGGAACCTTCATAGCATTACTTAACACAAACCCTTCAATGGAGCTTTGTTCTTTGGAATACTGATGGTTGTGGGTTGGCTCCCCTGTCAGGTTCTTGTTCACATGCTGTGACAATGTCGACATTTCACTGATCACCACCACTGTCAGAAGTATTTTCTGATGATCACTGATAGAGTCATGAAGGTCTGGATTAAAATCCCATCTAGAGTCCATAACAATGCTGTTGAAAATCTGTTTGGCAGTCAGTCTTTGTTGTTTAGCCATGTTGACATGAGAGAGAGAGAGAGAGAGAGAGAGAGAGAGAGAGAGAGAGAGAAGTGCACCTATTGACTGAATACACAGACAGGTTGAAATGTGCTGAATAAGTAGGGCATTACGTTGAAGTTACACATCCCTTTACTGTCGGTTTCTGCATATGCATGAACTTTGAAACCAATCAGATGAAACCACTTTGATGCCAAACAACACCAATCTACTTCTTTAATGCACAAAGGCCATAAAATCTACACCACACCATACTATACCACACCATACAGTATTACCATACAACAGGCTAGTGTCCTGATGCAAAGCACGCCCTTTCTGACCCCTCAACATATCATTGCTATCTGGCCTCCGCTACACACACTTTCAAATAAAAAATCATGAAACACAAATCTCCCATCTACCTTTCCGGTACATGCGAACCTCCTTATTCAAGGCGTGCTGGGGGATGTAATCAGGGTGAGACTTGCTGAGGTCCACCTGCTTCATGTTTTCGAACTTGCATGCCTCCACAATTTTCTCACACAGTTCCTCTGACGCCCCTGTGCCCAAGAACTCGGCCAAGCGCCGAACATGATCCAGCGGATCCTGAAGCAAGACGGCATCTTCCATGTGAATGATCAGCAAGACCAGCAACGTTTCGCTCTAGTAATGGAACAAAAGCCATGATGCACTGTTCTATATAAATGAAAGGAATGCAGAACAAACAAAGAAAAACTTCACATATGATCTCCACCCCCAAAGGGAAGTCCCAGATTTGCCCGTATTTCTACACCTCACCTCATACGTGAATACATTCAAATACACTGCTCCAGAAGTTTATTAAAAACCATGGGGACACTACCATCTTGAATGCTGCACCAACCGTCAATAACACTGACAGACTTAGGAGAACAAGCATGGGGGTTGACAAAATTCTTTCTAGATTCCTTAGCCATGTTGTCCACTTTTTTCTTTATCTGCCCCTGGCTCCTTTTCCCTGCCCTGTTGCTTAAAGCTTTACCATGCTTCTTGGGTCTTCCATGAACCAGCGACTCAATAAAAACATCATATCTTATGAACAGATGGAGCTATGCTCACGAAATCTTAGGAGTTGGTCAACGGTCTTAATAGCCGTGGGTCACAGAAATTTCATGTATGGGCACAATCAATTATCAGCATAATTAGTTGCGGCTCCCCCCACAACCCATACATTTTAATGACCCACACCATCAGGTGAGGAATAAGTTTGCCGAACCACACTTTATCAGATGTGGGTCTTACAAGACCCGCATGATCTGAATAAGGATAAGCATGAAAAGCCTCTACAAAATGTGTGGGTCTTGGGCAACCTGCACAATCAGGTCTGTGTAGTAAAAAAAAAATGTCATTCGGTAAAGGTTAAAGGATGGTCTTGGAAAGTCCACCTGATCGTATCAATGTTCATACCATTTGAACTGTTTGTTCCGCCCTCTGACCAATGGGTCTACAATGCTAAACATTACATGCTGTCTAACATTCTGCTGATTTTGTTGCTGGAATTATGCTCAGTGCAAGTCCAGATGTCAAGTACTTTTCTGAAGGGTTTTTTTTGTTTTAATTCTGCCTCATCCTCTGTGCCACTTCCTTGGCATTAATCCCAAGCAGCTCATTCCGGCTCCCTGTCCACAGCCACACTCAGAGCTGTCCGTCAGCAGCCCCAGCAAAGGCAATCCACAGGGAGCAGTCAACGCCAAGTCACCATGAGGCAACCCACCAGAGGAGACACTGCACTGCTGGGCAGTCACTTTAACAGTGTTCTGTCATGCCTGCTCTGATCCATTACACACAGGACATACCAACTAAGCCCACAGTTGACAATACTAACGGGTTAGTCACCACGTGGCCCACTCTGGAGTGGCCAGTCACTACTGGGCCCACTGTGGCCTGGCCAGTCACGGAGCCAGAATGAGTCACCATTCCCCTCTGGCCACCACCATGTCCAGCCAACGACAGTCCTCACAAACCGCCCAACACCAGCAACCAGCCCAACACCAGCAACCTCAATACAAACTCACCAGGGACTTAAACGTGGAAAGCAAATCAAACCTGAGATCACCATGACAGCAGGTGCATGAAGGGTCACAGTATTTGAGAGCTTCTTTTTCAGATGTTGGTCAACAAGGCTGAGGATGATAAAGACTTATGTTGTGGAATTCCAATCTGGTCTGAGACTGCATGACAGGGCTGTGCTCTACACCTATTTTCATAACATATCCCAGTGTCGACCAGGTCTGAGAAATACAGACACCTGCAGAGTCTGTCAGGCAATTAGAGCAACACTCTCCAATACACATCCATTAAATGCAGGAAACTCACGTATGTGGTTCCAATCTTTCCAGCTAAGCCTATAGAAAAATCCACTCTAGGTAGGAGCCAGTTGGAGCAGAAAACTGACAAACAAAAAAATAACTCAGATGGAAACTGAACCTATGATTCCAAACTGGGATTCTATTAAACTCGCACTTCCCCACAGCAACTGCGGTTCTGTGGGTTTTTTCTTTGTGACATGCTCAACAAAAGAGACGCTGAATTCTCTTCTGAAAGCACATTACCAAGAGCTCCCCTTTCAGTTCTACTGTGAAACTCCATCATTCCGCATGCTTACATGGTTATGCACAACACACCTGCAGGCAAAACCTTCAGACTGGATCTGACAGCTACGTCCTTGTTTCCAGGGCCAGGGGCCACATCAGCAAGAGAAAAAAAAAAAGAAAGAAAAGAACAGATGCAGTTGATGCTTGATCCTACACTTTCCAGAACCCTACAGAGAATGGCATGTACGATTTGGTTTCCTTAGAGACAATATATTTTCTAATGAAAAAAAAAAAAAACCAATCATGAAGTCATTTTCTTTTTTCTTGAAGCATTCAGTTTTTGACCATACAAAATATGAAAATGACACGTACCATGAAAAAAAAAGAGTCAACTGTATTAAGAGGTCCTATTCTAAATACTGGAAAGAGAAAGCCGTGCATTTTCCTGGTTTTCTTTGATTTCAACAAACAGGTCATGCATGCTAGGAACAACACGCCTGCAGAATAGGTAAAGCTGCAGTCAGAAAAATTGGGTTGAAAGCCACTGGCACAGCACAAAAAAACAGGACTAAATGAAGACATGATGACAACCTTACAGAGTGACTGATGAAAGAGCAGGATGAGTGAGTGTGTGTGTGTGTGTGTGTGTGTGTGTGTGTGTGTGTGTGAAGAGAAAGAGAGAAAGAAATGTGTGTGTGTGTGTGTGTGTGTGTGTGTGTGTGTGTGTGTGTGTGTGTGTGACTGTGAGTGTGTGTGCACATATTCAACATTCTGGTTGTCAAAAAGCAGACTTGTTTTAATGGTAGTAAGACAATAGGAGATAATGTAGTTGTTGAGGCCAGGGGAGAGACAGACAGACAGAGAGAGATAGGGAGAAAGAGAGAGAGAGATTCAAACATGCATTAATATCATGAAAAAAAAAATCAACAAAAAAAAACAAGAAAGAAAGAAAAAAGAAAAAGTTGAAAAACAAACACTAAAAGTGAGCAAGAAGAAGAAAAAAAAAATGAAAGAAAGAAAAAGTAACACCATTACAGATCCCTCCATCTCCCCCCCCCCCCCCCCCCCCCCCCCCCAAAGTAGAAATAGATATGATTATAATGTGTAGTACGCTGGCTCCAACACTGCATGAGTGTGTTATAAATCTTTCATATATTAACATTTGCATGAACTGACATGCATCCATGTCAAATCGTTAACTAAAGCAAAGCACACACACACACACACACACACACACACACACACACACACACACACACACACTCTGCTCTTTCATTTCTCACTCTTTAAGCTATCCTGAGTTCTTAATTTAGTCGTACGTGCATGCATGCATGCATGTGTATGTGTGTGAGAGAGAGAGAGAGAGAGACAAGGGGGGGGGGGGAGGGAAGATTGATTTATTGATTGATTGATAATCTTTATTCCCAAGGGTAAAGATGAACAAGAAAATGCTGTTTACCATCTGGCCCTTGTCCCATCCAGCACTAAGGATATTACCAACAAAGAGCACCATTACACAATACAGATCCAAATGTAACAAGAACACTGATGATTCATATAAGCCTTAAAGGAAACATACATATACACTCAAAGTTGTCTGTCACACACACACACACACACACACACACAGGACACACACACACACACACACACACACACACACACACACACACGTTGTCACACACACACACACACACACACACACACACACACACACACACACACACACACACACACACACACACACACACACACACACACACACAAAACTACGTAGTAAACAACATTCCTACGCAGAAAGAGGACATATGAAGCACAAGTCACCAAACTAGTATCATCAGCATAACCTGAGGAGTTATGAACAGTGATTTATGAGGCAGTTGTTTGAGGACACCAGCGTATATTAATATCAACGTTCTGGTTAAAAAAAAAATTAAAAAATAAAAATAAAAAAAAAAAAAAAAAACAGGGCTTGCTTTAAGGGCTGTGAGGAAAAAAAAAAAAAAAAAAAAACCCAAAAAAGCCAATACAAAAAGTGAGTTAAGAAGAAGATAAAGATAAAAAATGCCATTATCAATCCTGCCCCCCCCCCCCCCCCCCCCCCACCCCCCCCACCCCCATACAAGCAGTACACTGGCTCACACACTGCATTAGTGCATTATAAATCTTTCACATATTAACACTTGCATGCACTGACATGCATGTCCAATCATTAACTGAAGCAAATTATTTTTCACACAGGAGTGCTTGAAGCAGCAACAACCACTTTGGAAAGAGAGAGAGAGAGAGAGAGAGAGAGAGAGAGAGAGAGAGAGAGAGAGATTGTGTGTGTGTATGAGTGCATGTGTGTGTGTACATGTGTAAGCATGTGTTTGGTTGTGTGATACTGTCAGCTTGCCTTCCACACTCTCTGCTTTCCCTGCAGCCACACTCCCACAAACATACACCCTCTGTACACACACAGTCTGCCTCAGACACATCACATCTAGGCCTCACCTCTCTTTCCTGCTGTGCCTGCGACCATGAGTGCAACTGTCTGAAGGTCAGTTCTTGTCACACCTAACACCAGATCCGTATAATAAACACCTCTAGTGGTTTGAGATTTGAAGCGCTGTATCTTCACCACCACCACCACCACCACACACAACATACAGCATTGTCTGTTTCCTCTCAGCTGCATCACTCCCAAAAGATTCATTCTTGCTTCCCCCCACCCCCCCCCTTCTCTTCTCCCCCCCCCACCCCCACCCCCCCCCCCCCCCCCACCCCTATACAGCCGCCGTGTCCAGGCTGGTTCAGTCACAGTCTCGGCACCAACGCATATTCCTGACATGTATTCCAAGTGACAAGGCACCTGCTCCTGCAAAGTGTGTTCACAAGGGTCATGTTACTGTTCACCTCCTTTCTCTTTTCAAAGAAAAGGTCTGTGGTAAAAGAAGGAAAAAAAAAAAAATGTGGTGAAAACAGCAGGATTTATGTTTTATTGAGTTTGTGCCCTTCACCATTTTGTGGACAGAGTAACGTAACTTTGAAAGGTTTCTTGCTGTTGTCAACACATTTGCATATAACTCCCTGGAGGTTTTTTTTTTTCCATCCCTGGTATACCAGGATACTTTGATAATGATATGGTAGCACTTATTACAGCAGCAGTTGAGTGTGAGACTGAAGTGAGAGGGAGTTCACCCCCTTCTCCCAAACACACACACACACACACACACACACACACACACACACACACTCACTCACTCAAACACACACACACACACACACACACACACACACACACACACACTGTCTCACACACACACACACACACACACACACACACACACACACACACACACTCACTCACTCAAACAAACACACACACACACACACACACACACACACACACACACACACACACACACACACAAACACACATTTTCAATGACCTTTTTCATGTTTTCATAAGAGAGCTGCAAAACAGGAACGTCGGGGTTTTCCTGCACGAAGGTCTCCATTTGCTTCAAAAAGACAAAGTAGTTTCCCGTAGACCACTGAAACACAGAGTAAAACAAAGTTAACAAAATACCGAGCAAACAAACAAATACATTTTTTTTTACAGATTTTCAGCAAGGGTCAGCCCTTTCAGGTTACCATTCTAGATCACTAAAAGCATGGTGCACCATCAATATCAGTTTGGTTTACATAACTTTTATTCAAGAAACAAAAAAAAAAAAAAGCCAAACCTTCACACTTATCAGGTCAAATGAGCAACAAGCCCTAGGCTTATACCATGCTCAAATTCACAATGACAACATACTGGCAGTTACAACACATTTTATACTAAACATTTCACCACACAGCTGGGATTTCTTTTTTATAGGAACATCAAAGACAACAGAAGAAGAAAAAAAAGAAGTGAAATAATATGAAACTGGGGGGATGGGAAGGAAGTAACACACCCAGGTCGTCAACAAGAATATGTGTGAACAGTTTCTCAAACGAGAGAGATAATCAGTGTCACACCTCAGCTGAAAGCAGAACTGCAAATGGACAAAAGTAGCCAGGTCTGAACACCGAACATGAATTCTCAAACTCGGATGGAGTGGGGGTGGGGATGGGTGTGGTTGACCTCAACCAGACAAAAATGTACCAACATCGCCCACAGACAGCAACAACACCAGGTCTTGTTCTTGATTCCCTGGTGATTTCACCCATCGAGCCAAGACCACTTTCATTTTTCTTCAAGCTGGACTCGAGAGTTAGAACATCTTCAGGCTCTGTCGCCAACTCTTTCAACATTGTCAAGGCCTTACCGAGTGACGTATCAAACTCAAGAGTGAAGAGAAAATAACAAATGGAAAGAACTCTGATGATGATAGATTAAGCTGTTTTGGTTGTATGTGAGGTTTTTTTGTTGTTGTTTTTTTTTTTTTTCACATTTTTCCATGTTAATTTCCCCCAAACATGTGGGCAGAAAACAAACTTCAGCAAAACGTAGATAATTGTAGCAATGGAACTAACTCTACTGCTAACAAAAATCTGCGCATTGAAAATGAACACAAAAATCAACTCGAGTTTTCTGCCTTAAACCACTACATCGGACTCAAGGCTCTCCACCAGAGGTGAGCAGTGCTCAGGGACCACAACTCTAGTCATGACCCACCACAGTTGTGTTGACACCTTAACCCTTTCATTGCCAGTGATCGCTAAGATAAAAGCAGCTGACAGCCAGCTGTGCAGCAGAAATACTATAGGGTACATGATTTACAAGGCCGTAACTGTTGAAAGGTTAAACCAGTCAGTATCAATTATACACCATGTAAAAGATCATACAACGACAATGTATTCTATACACTACTCAAATATGCGGGGGAACCCACCAAAAAAAAATACACACAAACAAAAACTGCTTTATTGCTTGCTTGTGGTGCTTGTGGTTTTTCTGTCTAAAGCAGTCATGCATACGTGACAACTCTGGTGACAATGATAGGACAAACAAACAAAAATAGCAGAACCGCACAAACACCCACTCCCCAGGACAGACTGATCTGCCCCTGGCACCGAGCCGTTCCTTTCGCAGACTCACTCACTGTCTTCTCTGAGGAAGAGCTCCTGGAACTGCTGCAGTGTGTAATCCTTCAGGTGGGGGAACGACTGCCGGTAATGGAAATACATCGACACCAGCGTGTGTCCTTCGGGTTGCGGTACACGTGTAGCACAGGTACCCCTTTCTGCTTCATTTCTTTGACTGGCAGCATGGAGAAGGGCAGGTGGGTGTTGAGGATGCGGGGGGACCGGAGGCTGTCGATGATGTCCTTGGTGATGAACTCCAGCATCAGGGTCTCCTTTGTGCGTTTTTCGTACTCCACTTTGCCCGTCAGCAGCATGTGGGTCACCTCCCACAGCCAGTGAGTGCCTGGGCCACACAGTGACAACAGTGAGTGCCTGGGCCACACAGTGACAACAGTGAGTGCCTGGGCCACACAGTGACAACAGTGAGTGCCTGGGCCGCACAGTGACAACAGTGAGTGCCTGGGCCGCACAGTGACAACAGTGAGTGCCTGGGCCGCACAGTGACAACAGTGAGTGCCTGGGCCACACAGTGACAACAGTGACTGCCTGGGCCACACAGTGACAACAGTGACTGCCTGGGCCACACAGTGACAACAGTGAGTCCTTGGGCCACACAGTGAGTGCCTGGGCCACACAGTGACAACAGTGACTGCCTGGGCCACACAGTGACAACAGTGACTGCCTGGGCCACACAGTGACAACAGTGAGTCCTTGGGCCACACAGTGAGTGCCTGGGCCACACAGTGACAACAGTGACTGCCTGGGCCACACAGTAATAACAGTGAGGGCCTGGGCCACACAGTGACAACAGTGACTGCCTGGGCCACACAGTGACAACAGTGACTGCCTGGGCCACACAGTGACAACAGTGACTGCCTGGGCCACACAGTGACAGCAGTGAGGGCCTGGGCCACACAGTGACAACAGTGAGTGCCAGGGACACACAGGGAGACCAGTGAGGGCCTGGGCCACACAGTGACAACAGTGAGTGCCAGGGACACACAGGGAGACCAGTGAGGGCCTGGGCCACACAGTGACAACAGTGAGGGCCTGGGCCACACAGGGAGACCAGTGAGGGCCTGGGCCACACAGGGAGAACAGTGAGGGCCTGGCCACACAGTAATAACAGTGCGGGCCTGGGCCACACAGTGACAACAGTGACTGCCTGGGCCACACAGTGACAACAGTGAGTGCTTGGGCCACACAGTGACAACAGTGAGTCCTTGGGCCACACAGGGAGTGCCTGGGCCGCACAGTGACAACAGTGACTGCTGGGCCACACAGTGACAACAGTGAGTCCTTGGGCCACACAGGGAGTGCCTGGGCCGCACAGTGACAACAGTGACTGCCTGGGCCACACAGTGACAACAGTGAGTCCTTGGGCCACACAGTGACAACACTGAGTGCTAGGGCCACACAGCGAGTGCCTGGGCCACACAGTGACAACAGTGAGTGCCTGGGCCACACAGTGACAACAGTGAGTGCCTGGGCCACACAGTGACAACACTGAGTGCTAGGGCCACACAGTGACAACAGTGAAAGCCTGGGCCGCACAGTGACAACAGTGAGTGCCTGGGCCACATAGTGACAACAGTGAGTGCCTGGGCCACACAGTGAGTGCCTGGGCCACA
>JADBJO010004596.1:235521-255521 GCA_016801955.1 Conus betulinus
TGTATGCTTAAAGCATGTTGTCAGCTGGAGTGAAAAACATTTCGATTCAGAACTAGCCAGTCACACTCCAGTTGGTCATGTCTTCTTTGTAACCCTCTTTTTCTCATCATGTTTCCTCCCCCCCCCCCCCCTCTTTCCCCTCCACCAAACCCCCACCCTCTCTTGCTTACCATTCCTCCTTTTACACTCCCCCCCCCCCCCCCCCATCCCCCTACCCCCACTGCTTCCTTTCTCTGTTCTCCCTTTGTCTTGTGCACCCTTTTCCAAACCTCTCTCTTTAACCTTTTCTTTCTGATTTAAGGATTCATTGATGAATATTGATCGGATACGGACACAGAAATGATTACATTGTCACTGAGTGCACGTCATCATTAGAGATGAACACTTTGTGCACATCAGTAGAAATGAACACTGAGCAGGCATCAGTAGAGATTAACACTGAGCGGGCATCAATAGAGATGAACGAACTGAGTGGACATCATCAATGGAGATGAACATTGAGTGGGCATCATCAATAGAGATGAACACCGTGTGCACATCATCAATAGAGATGAACACTGAGTGGGCATCATCAATAGAGATGAACACCGTGTGCACATCATCAGTAGAGATGAACACTGAGTGGGCATCATCAATAGAGATGATCACCATGTGCACATCATCAATAGAGATGAACACTGTGTGTACGTCATCAATAGAGATGAACACTGAGTGTATGTCATCAATAGAGATGAACACTGAGTGGGCATCATCAATAGAGATGAACACTGTGTGCACGTCATCGATCGAGATGAACACTGTGTGACATCACAATGAGTGAGTGCACATCCTCAATAGAGATGAACACTGAGTGGGCATCATCAATAGAGATAAACACTGTGTGCACATCATCAATAGAGATGAACACTGAGTGCACGTCATCAATAGAGATAAACACTGTGTGCACATCATCAATAGAGATAAAACACTGTGTGCACATCATCAATAGAGATGAACACTGAGTGCACATCATCAATAGAGATGAACACTGAGTGCACATCATCAGTAGAGATAAACACTGTGTGCACATCATCAATAGGGATGAACACTGTGTGCACATCATCAGTAGAGATGAACACTAAGTGCACGTCATGTATAGAGATGAACACTGAGTGCACATCATCAATGGAGATGAACACTGAGTGCACGTCATCAATAGAGATGAACACTGAGTGCACATCATCAATAGAGATGAACACTGAGTGCACATCATCAATAGGGATGAACACTGAGTGCCCATCATCAATAGAGATAAACACTGAGTGCCCGTCATCAATAGAGATGAACACTGAGTGCACGTCATCAATAGAGATGAACACTGACTGAGTGCACGTCATCAATAGAGATGAACACTGAGTGCACATCATCAATAGGGATGAACACTGAGTGCACGTCATCAATAGGGATGAACACTGAGTGCACATCATCAATAGAGATAAACACTGAGTGCACGTCATCAATAGGGATGAACACTGAGTGCACATCATCAATAGAGATGAACACTGAGTGCATGTTATCAATAGGGATGAACACTGAGTACACATCATCAATAGAGTTGAACACTGAGTGCCCATCATCAATAAAGATAAACACTGAGTGCACATCATCAATAGAGATGAACACTGAGTGCACTCATCAATAGGGATGAACACTGTGTCCACATCATCAGTAGAGATGAACACTAAGTGCAGGTCATCAATAGGGATGAACACTGAGTGCACATCATCAATAGAGATGAACACTGTGTCCCCATCATCAATAGAGATGAACACTGTGTGCATATCATCAATAGGGATGAACACTGAGTGTGCATCATCAATAGGGATGAACACTGTGTGCCCATCATCAATAGAGATGAAAACTGTGTTCACGTCATCAATAGGGATGAACACTGAGTGCCCATCATCAATAGAGATAAACACTGAGTGCCCATCATCAGTAGAGATGAACACTGAGTGCACATCATCAATAGGGATGAACACTGAGTGCCCATCATCAATAGAGATGAACACTGAGTGCCCATCATCAATAGAGACGAACACTGAGTGCACATCATCAATAGAGATGAACACTGAGTGCCCATCATCAATAGAGACGAACACTGAGTGCACATCATCAATAGAGATAAACACTGAGTGCCCATCATCAATAGAGATGAACACTGAGTGCACATCATTAATAGAGACGAACACTGAGTGCACATCATCAATAGAGATGAACACAGTGTGCACATCATCCATAGGGATGAACACTGAGTGCACATCATCAATAGAGATGAACAATGAGTGCACATCATCAATAGAGATGAACACTGAGTGCACATCATCAATAGAGATGAACACTGAGTGCACATCATCAATAGAGATTAACACTGTGTGCACATCAATCGAGATGAACAGTTATAAACAAGATGAACACTGTGTGCACATCAATCGAGATGAACAGGTTATAAACAAGATGAACACTGTGTGCACATCAATCGAGATGAACAGGTTGTAAACAAATGAGCCAGTCATTGGTTAGAATTCAGAACAGATGTGCTGTTGAGAACCTCGGGAAGGAAACAAAACCAAACTGCTGATCCTAATCGTAAGATGATGTTGCTGGTTTGCATGTGTGCATGTATGTAAGTGTGTGTGTGTGTGTGTGTGTGTGTGTGTATGGCTGGCTTTGAGAGAAAGTCTATTCAAACATGACTTTGATTGTTTGCGAAGGACCTGACAATGTTGTTTGTCGCAGTGTCACAAATATATAGAGAAATGAAGTGTTCAAAGGCAGTATGGGCGGTACGACTATATGACATAACACCATCAACTTATGACATGGTGGTGTCGGGCAGCTGGAGAGCCTCAAGTCAGACCTGCGTGATGTGCTGTACTCCCACAAATGGACGCCGGACGCCTACCTGCTGGCCAAGGCTTACGTCACGGAGGATGACAAGAAAGGGCGGCAGTCTACAGCCGGCTCCAAGAGTGCTTTGCCCAAGATCTCCGTCAAGGAGCGCGCGGTCAGCCGCTGTAAGTTGTGGGGCTTGTGTGTGTTGTGTGTTGGGGTCTGGAGGTAGGGGTGGGGGGGGGGGGGGGGAGCTGTGCACGTAATATGTGATTGGGTGTATCTTCGTCTTGTAATGTGTGTGAACACACAGGTGTGTGTGTGTGTGTGTGTGTGTGTGTGTGTGTGTGTGTGTGTGTGTGTGTGTGTGTGTGTGTGTGTGTGTGTGTGTGTGTGTGTGTGTGTGTGTGTGTGTGTGTGTGTGTGTGTGTCTTTGTGTGTGTTTCAGCACACATACATGCAGTTGTGTTTTATGTGCGTGTGTACTTGTCTTTTCTTGTACATGTGTGTTTGTGTGTGTGCATATGCGTATCTGTGTGTCTGTGTCTCTGTCTGTCTGTCTGTTTCCATATGTGTCAGTGTGTGTGTGTGTGTGTGTGTGTGTGTGTGTGTGTGTGTGTGTGTGGTGTGTGCATGCGTGCATGTGTGTATGCAGGCAAGCATGCATGGGTGCACGCATGCATGTGTGTGTATGTCCATGCATATATATGTGTGTGTGTGTGTGTGTGTGTGTGTGTGTGTGTATCCATGCGTGCACATATGTATACATATGTATGTATACATCTGATTTTTTTTTCATCTACACTTTTAAAGTTATTTGCTATGATTGTCCATCACGATTTCATGAAAAACTTGCCTCAGTTTGGTATTGCTTGATTGGGTTATGATGTCGTTAAAAAAAAGCCACTGAGGAAAAAAAATCACAAAATCGTTCAAATCACTTACTCAAAGCAGCACATGTTATGAAAGGACAAAGCGTAAAATTCTTCTTCTGTCCTCATTATTTAGTCACAGGGAATAAGCACGAAAAGCGCTAGATTTCATTTGAAGTCAGATGCAAGCAGTCCTATGTATTGGTGTACACCCAATCAGAAGTCACGCATAGGGTAGAAAACGCTATAAATAACATTTTTTGTTGTTGTTTGTTTATGGCCCATACTAGATTTATATACCCTTAAAAACTTGTTTGGGGGGGAACATTTTTGCTTTTGCCTACATCAAATTCACATGGATGGGAGTAGTTCCGTATTATACTGATTTCCGTACTGACATTTTGGTGATTCCCCCCACTCCTCCCCGTCTCTCCCACACTCCCCCCCCTCCTCCCCCTTCCCTCCCCCCCCCCCCCCCCCCCCCCCCCGATTGCACTTCAGTGGATGCATGCGCTGGTTCTCCAATCCATATTTTCTGCTCTTCCACCTCAACTCTGTTGGATGTTTGTAGTTGTGCTGTTGTTTTTTTGTCTGAAATGTTTAAAACTATATAGTACTGAGAAGTATAAAATTCAGGGTTTCTATCAAAGGAGAACACAGTGAACTGTCCTTAAATGTCAAGTTTTCGTCAGTGTTTGTGGGGGGGGGGGGGGGGGGGGGGGGGGGGGGGGGGGGGGCAAGCCCCCCAGACCCCGCAGCAGGGCATTGCCCCTGCACCCCACCAGGGGCCTTAATTAAGCGGCCGGCCCTGAACCTCGGCCACAAACTTTTCAGTGTTACAACCATTTCTCACTCCCACCCATGAATTCTTTTCCTATTGAAAACTCTGTCTGTTGAATTACTCAGCTTTTTGTTACTGCTTCTTTTTGTGTTGTTGTTGTTGAGGGGAACACTTGTTCTCTTTGCCTGCTCCAGATATATGTCCCATTGAAAACTCCTGTACCCTGCTGTTAGCTCAATGACTGAACACAGTCTTGTTGTCATGTCCAGACATATCATGTTAACCATATTTGGGAAAAGCCGACGGATTTACACAAAACAAGCAAGATGCACAAGTTAGCAGTTTATTATGTTTGTTTTTGAAGTATCCAAGTAGATTTTTTTAATGTTTCATGAATGCTGCTTTAAAATTTCTAGGTTTTTCCTTAATTATGTCACTAAATTCTTCTTTTTTTTTTCAAAAATGTGAAAAGTGTATGTATGCTTATCTTAGGATGTTTCTACTGTCCGTCACGGACACAGAAAAGCATACATCTGTCATCATAGAAACAGGTTCAAAGTTGAATCTCTGTCACCTATCACAAGATCGATCGCAGTAAGAATTCCTTGCGTTCCACTATCTTACAAGGAAAGGAGCTACCTCAGACATGTTTCAAGATTACACCATCAGAGAGAGAGAGAAAAAAGTACATTATTTTTCAGTCCATGGGAAAGAACTGTGTATAGTTAGTTAAATGGTCAAGCTAAAGGTCTGTGTAGTTTCCTTGCAATGAATCTGATGTGAGCACTGGAAAAACAAAATCATGATTTCTGCAGGTCACGGCTTGTAAGCTGTTGGCATCAGAGTTTCAACGTTGTCACATCATTGGAGTGAAGGAATTCTGAAGGTCATCTGAAGATGTCCACAGCATCATTATGACTGGCTGCATGCACACACACCATGAACGTATGAGGAGTGTGCAGACTGGTTATGTCCCTTTGGATGTTTGCTCCTTCACAAACCATTGCATCGAAAGATATCACACAGCAACCACAACATCAATATTTCCTTTCTGTCCCAGTTCAGTGGATTCTTACCATAAAATTGATACATTTGTGCAGACATTTTGGCAGAAACTTTGATAATTTACCTCTGTTTTTACTGAAAAGCAATAATGGCATTTCATTAAAAGTGATAAAGTTAAAAAATATTTAAAAAGAGTATTGTAAAAACAGCTTGAGTTAGGAAATTAAAAAAAAAAAAGGCACTGAATTTCAGTGCATCTGGTTTTGATATGTAAAGGATTAACCCGTGTCGTCAATGCATGAATGCTGGGATAGGTCTGTGACAGGGTTATTCATGCCTAGGTGAAAGGGTCGTTCGCATACAAAATTCATACACTGACGCTAGATTAAGTGCCACATGGTTTTGTTCTTGAATGCCATTTTGAGAAAGGATCACTATACTGCATATATTGGGTGTATGAGATGGATTAAATTCCCATTGCAAGTAACTAGCTTATACATGATATTGGTACATCACTGCTTTTCTTCTCCCCTTTCATATCTGCAATATTCTTTTTTACCTCTGGATCAAAATTATCCATGTTTTTTTTTTTTTCCCCCAGATCTGAAAACCCCTTTCCTTTATGTAGCTGAAGAGTTGCTTTTTATTCTCCATAATTAAAAAAGGATGAGATTTCTTCCAAATCTGTAACAGTTTTTTTTTCCCTCCACATCTGAAGAGTCCATTTTTTTTTCTCCTCATATGAAGTGTGCATTTTCTACTTCAAATCTGTATGAGGCTTTTTTTTTTTCTTTTTTCTTTTTTGGAAGAGTGCATTTTTTTCTACATTTGATGAGTTTTTTTTTCCCCCACCTCTCCAAATCTGATGTGGGTATGTTACCCCCACCATCTGTGCTTTTTTTTTTTTCTCCAGATCTGAAGCAGCAGTGGTCCAGGATTCAGCCTCCCTGCCGGCACTGCCACAGTCGGTGGGCAACAAAGCCATAGAAAGACGGAAGCGGGTGCAGATGATGCAGAAAGACAAACTAAGGAAACAGATTGTGCCAGAATAGTGCCAGAACTTCAGACACATCTTCTTGTACCAATGGGCTGTTGAGATCTTGACTGTATGCTCACGGTTTCACAGGTTGACCGTGTCCATCTCTCCCGTGGACACACACTGAAACGACATCATTCTCCAGAATCGATAGGAAGTAGACGACATGTGGTTTTTCATGAAGTTCTTTTGAAAAGGGAAAATAGTCAGCAAAACACAAAATTCAGAAGTCACTTCTCAATCTCAGGTGTGTGTTCTTTGTAGTCCTGGTTTCAGTTGGATGGGGTTTATTTATTTGTATATTTTTGTGTGTGAAAGTAGGTAGGTCTTTCTGTTTTAGTGTAAAAATACTTTACTATCAACCTAAAGATGCAGGTGTGTGATATCTCTTTTTCAAACAAGCAAATGAATAAACAAAGAAATGAAAGGGAAAATAAGCAACAATCATTTTTTTTTTTTTAACTTGAGTACACAAATGCAGAAACCTGTTCTTATATCTGTTTCATTCATTTTTTTGCTTGTCAGTACAGAAAGAATGACACAATCAAATTTCGATCAATGCCAGTTAACTCATTTAGCTACCTGTACCAAGTCAGTATTTGACGGCTAGAGGTCCATTTTTCTTTTCTTTTTTTTTTTTTTTTTTTTTTTTGTGTGTTAATTCCAGATCACAGGGGCAGCCAATTCAGCTCTTCAGATGTCGCAAGATGATGACAAGCTAGTTTACCAGCTCCACCAAACCAAAACAAACAGACAAACAAACAAAGCGAAAGAGTGTGTGAAGCACAAACTCACAATGCTGTCAACCAGCATTTGCATTGACTTGTCCACAGGCGGTATGCTATCGACAAAACATTCAGTTGTTTGCTGGTAGAAAAAAAAAAAATTATAAATTTATCCGACTGAAATTTATAGGACACTACAAAAAGACAAAACAATTGAAGCATAATACCTTCTCCAAGGGACGTTTATTTGGAGCTTGTCTGTGTTTTTGCTGATCAGTATTGTAAATCACATGGTAAAACCGTTTTCAATGCACAGTGTTTCTCTTGCAATTTTTTTTTTCTTTTTTTTTTTTTTCTTTGGTTTTGTTTTCATTTCTGTTCTTGTTGGCTTTTTTTTGTTGATGTCGTTTTGTTGCTGTTATTCTTTTTTGTTGTTGTTGTTGTTGTTGTCCAAGCTTTCTAATCAAGGACTGTTTTGCTATCAAGCAAAATGAAATGATGTTAAGGACTGCAGGACGTGGATCACCTCCAATCCACCAACGAGTGGTTACAACTCTGTCATGCAATGTTACATGCAAACCCACAGCTTTGGTTATGTTATTCTGCATCTTGAAAAAAAAACTATCAGTCATACAAACGTAAGACAGTTACGCACCTGATTTGTTATGGTTCAACAGGAAGTGGCTGAAGAGTAAATGTCTACAATCATCAACAGGAAAAATGAAAACGGGAGAAAAGTATCCCCCACCCCAGTTTTCTGCATGATTTTTTTTTTTTTTTTTTTTAAACTTAATCCTCTGTACTGTATAATGTAACCCAACTGGGTATAGTTGACTGGAAAGATGGAGCACAAACAAACAAATTGACCATACAGAGTAATCCTTTTTTCAACTTCCAGGAGAATGAGCTCCCCTAGAAGGGTTTGACACCGACACGTTCTGTAAGTCCAAACCCTGTCTTGGTACAAACAATAATGATGAAGGCTTTTATTTTTTTTTAATTTATTTATAACACTTAGTTATTTTGGACCAGCAGAGAAATGAAAATCTTGTAACTCAGCATATCAACTCAAAACAAAACATTGAAGAAACTGACTCTAGATTTAACAGGAGTTATCCTGTGGTTATGGAACAATATTCTCCAGGGACTGACTGGAATGAAAAATCTTGACGACAAATGCATGCGATCCATGAAACTTCGATAAAGTGGGTCTCTCACTTTAATCTGGCGATAAATGTACGTTTACCATGAAGTTTCAATGAAGTGGCATTCTCACTTTTATCTGATGACAAATGTACATTTATCATTGAATTTCGGTTGATGTGCTTGTCTCATTTTCATCCGAAAGTTCTCTTTATGCATTACAAAGAGACAGACGAGATTGAAGTGTAAAATGGATGAGATGCTTACTACTGCGAACTTTGAGAAGAGAGATTGGTGAAGGATGGGGGTAGTATAATATGTGTGTGCGCGCGTGTGTGTGTGTGTGTGTGTGTGTATGTGTGTGTGTGTGTGTGTGTGTGTGTGTGTGAGTGTGTGTCAAAGAGCGAGAGTGTGTCTCTCTGATGTCCATGAACTGATCTCGTCTATATTTTGATCCTGGACGACTGTCACATAAGAATTTTGGGTATGAACTACAATTAAAGCAACTGCGTTTGTTGGTTGTTTATGTGACTGTGATGAAGAAAAAATGCACATTGAGTGACGTTTTTCAATAGTTCCATTCTACAGTTCAGAACGACTGCACCCTTCTCTTCAACCTGTGCACAGAGACAGATAAGGTACATGGAAGTTGTTGCAGCTTTGGCTTTGTTTGACCCCTGCGTCATGGAATGAATAACTAAATGAACACTTTGTCATTTTTTCTCAGCCATAAATATGTATGTCTGTTTTGTTTTTTTTTTTTTTTTTTTCAACTTGCAGTTTATTTGTTATCTTGTGTAAATTGTGTTGGTGTTGCTATGGTTTGTATGATCTTGATGAAGTGTATGCATGTGTATATATATATATATGTGTGTGTGTGTGGGGGTGGTGGTGGTGGTGATGTGGTGGTGTGTGTGTGTGTGTGTGTGTGTGTGTGTGTGTGTGTGTGTGTGTGTGTGTGTGTGTGTGTGTGTGTGTGTGCGTGTGTGTGTGTGTGTTTATGATGTGATACAGTTTTGCTATTCACAACACCAGTCTATCTTACATCATTACTTCCGAGAATGGAAAAAAAAAAAAGAAAATCGTATTTAATCCACGTATCTCGAGTGCTTGTTAAAGATATTAAGGAGTGCATAAAGTTGCATTTGTTTATTTGGAGATTATGCATCATTTTTGTTGTGGGAAAAAAAGTGGTTGTTGGTTTATGATTGCAGTTAAATGCAATTATTTCCTCATCGCTTTGTTTATCAAAGATGCTACTTCTGTTATAGTCTTCCTTATTCCTACCTCTTGTCTGAACAGGGTGGGAAAATAAAGGATAAAAGAGCACAATTAAAAGAAAATCTGCAATACATTTGTTTGGAGTTTCTTTGTTTTCTACTTTGAAAATCTATAGATTCTATATATTTCATATTACTATGACCTCACTATACCATCATTAGAGCTGCCAAGCTGGGAGGGGGAGGGGGGTCATGATCAGAACAGGCACCAGTGAACACCACCGAAGTGACTCGGCTCTGAAGTGTCTCTTCTGGTGGGTTTCCCCATGACAGCTTGATAGTGACTGCTTCTGAGCTGGTAGGAGGCTCAGTATGTGCTATCCTGCGCATGTTTGATCAGTCACAGTTTCACTGGGCAGGTCACATAGTTCACATGCCATGCCAGACCATTGGCTGCCAAAGAAAAACTATGTTTGGCGAACTGCAACAGGGCAAACGCTCTCAGGAGGCCAGAGGAGCGTTTCAAAGACAGCCTCAAATCCTCCCTGAAGGCTCTCAACATCAGCCACACAACATGGGAGCAGACTGCCCAGGACAGTGATGGATAGCGATGAGCTGTCCGCAAAGGTGCAGAGACCCGCGAAAGCAACAGAACTGCTGCAGCTGAGCAGCGCAGGATGATCAGGAAGACCAGTGTCAACAGATCTCCAACTGCCGCCACCATCCCCTGTCCGTACTGTTTGATAAATCTTTCCGGGCGCAGATCGGCCTGACCAGCCATCTACGCACTCACCCCCCCGATCCAAGATGACTAGATGGTCTTCGTTGTCTCGACGAACAACAAACATGTTTTGATCAGAACAAGTATCAGTGAACACCACTTAAGTGACTCAGCTCTGCAGTGTCACCTCTGGTGGGTTCTCCCAAGACAGCTTGATAGTGACTGCTTCCTGTAGACTGCCCGTCCTGGGACTGCAACAGGAGAAATGATATTTGGCCGACTATGGAGAGCCAGCAAGGGGGGTAATGCAACTGGAAATGACACCGAAGATACAAGGGTTAAAAAGAAAATGAAGCAGAGAGGCAGATAACCGTTATCTTGGAGATTCACTCCTAGAAGCAGTATGTAGCAACTGGGATCGCTGTATTTCAGTGTGATGCACAATTCTGTATCCATCTGTTTGACTTCTGTCTGACTGTTTTTCTAGTTCTTGTCTTTGCTTTTTCAACTCCTTAGCAATCGTCGATTTTTTTTGTCTTCCATTTTCCAGCTGCGTACCTCTCAAATGTTTGTTCGTTAGTTGTGTGTGTGTGTGTGTGTGTGTGTGTGTGTGTGTGTGTGTTTGTGTGCATCGCGCGTGCGTTGCTTTTTGTATTGCAGACAGACAACACAACAACAACAAACTAACAGACGTGATTGAAAACACAACTTTCTTTGGTGGACGTAACGACATCCGTCATCCGTCTGTTGATCCGTGCAATAAACAACACCCTTTGGTCAACCTGTTTACAAGACTTACTCGACAGCGTACACAGTACATTGAATCTGTAAGACACATGTTCAGTGTCAGTGTTTACAACATCAGTCTTATGGACTTAATAAAGACGGGGGTGGGGGGAAGGGAGGGATACAACATCAATAAGTGTGACGGTAGACCCTCACTATCCATGTACGTCCTTTTGTCGTTTCGTGTGATACACAACAGTCCACTGGTCAGCTCGTTAGATAGACAGAATCTGTCTGTCAGTGTGGGAAATGTGCAACAACCCATACTCCACTTGTGCATTAAACACCATCCAGCAGTCTGTCAATAGGGCATATATAACATCCACCTATCAACACTTGTGCGTTACACAACATCCTGCAGTCGGTGTATAGAGCATACAACTTCAACCTGTCAACTAGTGCGTGGAAGAACATCCGCCAGTCCACGTGCAGATACACAACAGCCACTTGTCAGCTTGTATCATATACTACTGCACTCACCTGTCATCTTACCAAATATGCAACATGCGGCAGTCCGCGGGGAAGGCCTACAACACCCCACCTTTATCATCTCAAACATCCGGCAGTCCACGGGTAAGGCCTACAACACCCCACCTGTATCATCTCAAACACCCGGCAGTCCACAAAGAAGGCCTACAACACCCCAAATGTATCATCTCAAACACCCGGCAGTCCACGGAGAAGGCCTACAACACCCCACCTTTATCATCTCAAACACCAGGCAGTCCACGGGTAAGGCCTACAACACCCCACCTTTATCATCTCAAACACCCGGCTGTCCACAAAGAAGGCCTACAACACCCCACCTGTATCATCTCAAACACCGGCAGTCCACGAAGAAGGCCTACAACACCCCAAATGTATCACCTCAAACACCCGGCAGTCCACGGAGAAGGCCTACAACACCCCAAATGTATCATCTCAAACACCCGGCAGTCCACGAAGAAGGCCTACAACACCCCACCTGTATCATCTCAAACATCCGGCAGTCCACGGGGAAGGCATACAACACTCTACCTGTATCATCATCTAACACATCCAGTGTCAATGTGTTTGACCAACAACCCTCACCTGTCAACTTGAGCTAAACATAACCAACTGCTAACATTTAAAGCTTATGTAATAACCTGTACTCGTCAACACGTGCAATCAGAAACATCCAGCAACCAGCGTATAAGATACGCATACAACGTCATCTCTCACGTTGTGCCGTAAACAATGTCCACCAAGGTCCACGCAAAATAATGTTGTTTGTCTTGCCTGAAGAAGACCAAAGAGTCTTGTTTTGTCTTGTGATTTGTTTTTGTTTCTTTCATTCATCCACTTGTGCGGTGAAGAACATCCATTTCAACTCATAAGTCGTATAATATCCATCAGTCAATTTGTACCATACATCACATCTATTTGTCAACTCGTAAGGCATACAACATCCTTTTGTACATTTGTGCCATATGCATCTTACATGTGTCAATTCTAAAGGCATACAACATCCTTTTGTACATTTGTGCCATGAACATCCTCCATGTGTCAGCTTGTAAGGCATTCAACATGAATCTTTATAGACAAAACCCATTTGTCAACTTGCAGGTACGCAATATCCAAATATTTGCCTGTAAAGCGTGATGTAAAGCATGCAACATTCATTAATGAACCTGTCGAGCGTACCGTATCCATTTGTCCAGTTGTAATCCATACCCCATCCACTTTGACACTTTCGAGGTCATACAGTGTCTATTCATCAAGTTGTATTACAAACAGCGTTCACTGGTAAAGCATACATAGCCATGTGTCAAGTTGTAAATCATACAACATTCTTCTATCAACCTATACGGCATTCAATATCCATTTGCTAAGTTGAAAGCACACAACTTTAGTTTGTCAACTTGTAAGGCATACAACATCCATTTGTCAAGTGGTGAAACATGCACCACTCATTTGTCAACGTGTGTAAGGCATAACGTCCATTTGTCAAGTGGTGAAACATGCACCACTCATTTGTCAACGTGTAAGGCATACAACGTCCATTTGTCAAGTGGTGAAACATGCACCATTCATTTGTCAACGTGTAAGGCAGACAATATCCATGTTGTACAGCAGGTAAAATCCATGAGTGAAACTACAAAGCATACAATTTTCACTTGTCAACTTTGTAAACATACACCACCCTCTCTCAAGCTCCCGCGCTGCACACGTATGTATGAGTGAATGATGGTGATTTTGTTTCTTTGTTTGTTTCTCGCATCATGCAATGTGAAATGATAAAACTTGTGCATTATTAACATACATTTATCGATTTCTGCGTCCCGTTTCTAATTAATCCAATTCTACATCGAGCAAAATTCATATGTCAGACTGTACAAGGCCGAGCATGTAGAAGCAGACTTTTTAGAATGTATGTCTGTTAGTTGTTAACGAACGCAACTTATTTGCTGGTGAATTTCACGGTGCATGACACAATGATTTAATGCATATGAATTGACCTGTACAAAGTACATGCCTGTGCACCCATACACAGTCATGCATGTGTATTTTATTAATTTTATGAAAATACACTTGATACATCACATTAACCAAAAGTAAAACATAAATACGAAATACATTAATAGTTAATCTCTCTCTCTCTCTCTTTCTCTCTCTCTCTCTCTCTCTCTCTCAAGCGCGCGTGCGCGCGCGCGCGCGCACACACACACACACACACACACACACACACACACACATTTACGCAAGCATGCATGCCCACGCACGCGCGCATACATCTACATACATTCACACGCACTTGTGATGGCATACCTCCTTTTTGAAAAAAAAAAATAGAAAAAAGACCATTTGGCCACCGAGTTTTGAACAGATGCCTAGCTTCCTCTTTATTTCCGCCAACGACAAACAAAAACAGAGCAAAAAAAAAAAATAGAAACAAAAGCAGTCGTTTCAAAACCGCAGATTGGATTGAGGCAATCAGTGAGGGATTAACACCTGGCTGGCTTAGTGTCACCAGCAGGGGGCCTAACCTTTATACCTTCTGAATACAGACCAGAACACTCTCTCATCCGAACCGACTCCACCTGAGCAAGGTCTCCCACAAACCAGAAACAGTCTCATCCACAACGTCTCCCAGCTGAGGAAGAGTTCAAGGGCGGAAGTGTCCTCGATTAGAATTATTTCCCCTGAGGAGGATGTGAAGACCAGAACCAGCCTAATCCAGAAGTACTCCATCTGAGGAAGATCTTTGGAGCAGGTCCGGCCTGTCTCACAACGACTCTGTCTGAGGAAGATCTTTGGAGTAGGTCTTGCCTATCTCACAACGATGCCATCTGAGGAAGATGTGAGGAAGATCTTTGGAGTAGGTCCAGCCTGTCTCACCACGACTCCTCTTCTGAGGAAGATCTTTGTAGTAGATCCCTGCCAGTCTCAACGACTCCATCTGAGAAAGATCTTTGGAGTAGATCCCGCCTGTCTCACAACGATAGAGGGAGAGCTGAAGACCCTGAACCACACATGGGGTACCATCCAGAGGTTGGCCCAGAACAGACGAGAATGGAGGACCTTGTTGCTGCCCTCATGCCACTGGGCATAATGGGCAGTAAGTAAGTAAGTAAGTAATCTCACAACGATGCCATCTGAGGAAGATCTTTGGAGTAGATCCTGCATGTCTCACAACGACTCTATCTGAGGAAGATCTTTGGAGTAGATCCTGATAGTCACAACTATTCCATCTGAGGAAGATCTTTGGAGTAGATCCCGCCTGTCTCACAACGACTCCGTCTGAGGAAGATCTTTGGAGTAGATCCCGCCTGTCTCACAACGATTCCATCTGAGGAAGATCTTTGGAGTAGATCCAGCCTGTCTCACAACGACTCCATCTGAGGAAAATCTTTGGAGAAGGTCCTGCCTGCCTCACATCAACCGCTCCATCCCAGAAAGATCCCCAATCCCGAAAAGTCTCCTACAGAACTATTCCACCTGAGAAAGATCTTAAGACCTGATGCAACCCCAGACAAAACTTCTCCATCTGCGGACGGGTGTCACGAACAGAACTAGTCTCAAAACGGAGTGACTGAGGGCGGAAAATGAAGCAAAATTTAGAATGAGAGGGGGTCAGTTACTGCCAAGGACACAGACAAACAGAGTACAGACAAGACACTGAATCGTGAGGCGAACATGAGAAGATAAGTGGTTTCTCGTTCTTCGTTGTTACTGTCCTAAATGTTATTTGTTTTCGCCTGAAGAAGAGGTCGAAATGCATTGTGTCTTGTCCTGTGCTCTGTTTGTCTGTGTCCTTGGCGGTAACTAACCCCCTCTCTTTATAAATAGAACAAGTCTCTTCTAGAGCTACTTTACCTTAGGACAACCTTGAGGCCATAACCAACCATAGCTAAAACCTCCATCTCACAAGACCTATCAAGGCTGGCTCAGAAGCGCTCCACCTGAAAGAAGTCTCAAGACCCACAACCAGCCTCACCCCAAACTACCCCACCTGAGGAATATCTTATGCCTGGAAAAGACCTGATGCTGAACTTCACCGTCTGAGGAAGATGCCACGACCAGAATCAGTCTGAACTACGACTTCTTCACCTGAAGAACATCGGATCTGCTGCCGACCTTATTCACAGCTGCTCCGCCTGCGTGGAAGGCCTCAAACACCAGAAACAGTCTCCTTCAGAACTGTTTTACCTGAGGAGGATTTCGAAATCATAATCAAGTTCGGCTTCAAATCTACTCCGTCTACGGCGAATTTCAAGGCTAGAATCACCCTTCCTGTAACTACACCTGAGAAAAAAAAAAAAACTGCAGGCCTGCCTGACATGGATCTATTCCCAATTTTAAAAGGTCTTTGAAATAGCTCCGCCAATTAAGATGGACAAACGAATTACAAGACAAAACACGACGCGTTTCCACCCTCTCAGGTCCTCTTCAGACAAGGAAAACAACACTCAGAACGACGAAAACAAATAACGAGCAATCACGTATCTCCTCGTATTCGACGCAAGATGGGCGTTAAATGGTGTATTCCACCTGAGGAAGATGGTACAACCAGAACTGGCCTGACGAAGAAATTTTCTCGTATTCGACGCAAAATGGGCGTTAAATGATCTATTCCACCTGAGGAAGATGTTACAACAAGAACAAGCCTGATGAAGAAACATGTAATTTGAGGCGGACATCCCGACCAGAACCTGCCGGGCCATGGACATCTCTACTTGAAGAAAATTCGAAAGACCAGAGTCACTGCCCCTGAGGACGATCTCAAATGAGAATCGGCAAAAGCCAGACCTACACCACCTGAGGACGATCTCAAATGAGAATCGGCAAAAGCCAGACCACCTGAGGACGATCTCAAATGAGAATCGGCAAAACCCAGACCTACACCACCTGAGGACGATCTCAAATGAGAATCGGCAAAACTCAGACCTACACCACCTGAGGACGATCTCAAATGAGAATCGGCAAAAGCCAGATACACCACCTGAGGACGATCTCAAATGAGAATCGGCACCTGACCTACACCACCTGAGGACGATCTCAAATGAGAATCGGCAAAACCCAGGCCTACACCACCTGAGGACGATCTCAAATGAGAATCATCAAAACCCAGACCTACACCACCTGAGGACGATCTCAAATGAGAATCGGCAAAACCAAGACCTACACCACCTGAGGACGATCTCAAATGAGAATCGGCAAAACCCAGACCTACTCCACCTGAGGAATCCAAAGACCGAAAACTACACACCAGAGGAGAAACTCAAGACCGAAAGCTCGTGAGACTAAGCAAAACCACGCTGTGAAAGTGACACTCTTCAGCACAACTTGAATTTAGGCGCACCTACCCGCTCCCTTTTTTTTTTTTTTTTTCAGTTTTACTGTTCAGCCACTTTTAACTTGCCTGCTGAGATTCGTAGTGGCCTAATATGTACATCTATAAGAAAAATGTTTTTGTTGTTTTGTTTTGTTTTTTTTGGTTTGGTTTGTTTTTCCCAGTGAACAGACTTAACAGGAAGCGTTAAAAGTTTAGTTGAGTTATGAAAAACTGTTGATTGTAGGAACAGTCAATATTAAGACCTAAATGGGGCTAAAGGGAGGGGAAGGGGGTGGGGGTTGAATGATCATTCAGAGAGAGAGAGAGAGAGAGAGAGAGAGAGAGAGAGAGTCCTATGAGTTCCTTTGTCAGGACGTTAATATCATCGTTTTGCTGACGTTAATATGACGTTGCTGAGGTGTTGACGACAAAGTTTACGTTACAATAACGTATATGTTAAAGTTTGCTGCATACAGTTAAGTAACATAAAGGACCAATCGTCGGAAGAAGCCAACAATCGATACAAACGTTCACAAAGTGTGAACATATAGAAAACATCTGCTGACCGGTGGTCATTAAAAAGTCTATGTTCTGACCATGACCAGTCTTTACTTTATCCGCCAAACAAAGGGTTCTCCAGAGTACAGGGCCTTGACGGAACAACCAGTCAGTCCCAACTTCTGTACAAATTCCGCCTAAAATATAGGCTTACTTCGTCTGGGGCAAACGTTGTCCAATGTCATTTGATAACTGCCAGGAAAAGTTCCTGTTAGACAGCCTACGAACTGACAGGCAGCCAGGTCTATGTCACGCGTGTCTTGCATATCCCGACATGAGCTGCAGGAAGTGTTTGAAGATGGCGCTGCGTCTGGTCATGACTGAACGACCTTCCCGCCGCCTCTGTTCAGACCTCCTCTCTCGGAATGTACCTCCAAAACTTGAAAGCGTACATTTTCATTTTTTTAATTCAAATGACAAGGAGCTATTTCAGATTGCCAGTTGGGAGATTTCCCTCTGTTACAGTTTCAGTTTCATCAAGCATCAAGGAGGCGTCACTGCGTGCGGACTAGTCCATATACGCTATACCACATCCGCTAAGTTTTGAGACCACACTACGTATGATTTGAAGCTGATGGATAAATGAATTAACAGCAAAGATGAGAAAATTGAAGAAGAGGGTCTCATGGCTACGACTCAGCGGATGTCTGACCTACACATTAGCCCAACGCGCTGGTCAGACCTTCGGTTACATTTCAGTCGAGACAAACTCGGGATTGTCTCTCATTGCTGACTTTACTAATTGATTGTGACCAGTTGGGTAATTTCCGGTTTGCAGATACCTGCTTTGGTGCCGTCACCAATTCTTCCCTTCATGTAGTCTCAAGGTCATGCAGTCTACTGACCACTTTTTTTTTTTTTACAATTTTTTTTTTCAAATATGTTTTAATAGTGCTTCACGCTTCTTCAATGACTATAAAAAAAAAAAAAAAAATTTTTTTTGTTGTTGTTTTTGTTTTTAATTTCCTCCCCACTTCCACCCCCATCCCTCTTTGTCTTCCTTTTCTTTCTTTCATTTTTTTTTTTTTTTACATTATTTTCGAAAAACTAACATCATCATAATCTTTCTCTTTGTTTGTTTGTTTCGTTTCGTTTTGTTTCGTTTTTTTGCTCTAGCCAGTCACCAATTCTACAAACTTCCGTCAGATTATGAAGTCGAATGGTAAAAAAAAGAAAAAAGAAAAAGATTAAGTGACGAGGCAACGGTGCAGCGTCTTCTCCGGAAGGTGGCCTTGCGCTGTCCTGATAGTGGTCTCTGTTGACTGCTCACCATGCTGCTGAGACAGGAAGAACCTGCGTGTGGATGGATGCCTATCCTCCAGTCCCAATGAGCGGCATCAGTGAGAATCACAACGCTAGTAAGTAGACATGGAAAAAAAAACTTTAAAACACACACACACACACACACACACACACGAGAAAGACTGTGACCAAACAGAAAATAAAAGGAAAGAAAGAAAAGAAGAAAACTATACAAAAAAAAAAGAAGAAAGAAAGAAAGTAGACAAACTCTACACAAAAGATAAATCCAAGTTTTCAGTGTGTCGGCTCAGTGGTGTGACCAGCATGTTCTCATCAGTTAGTTATAAAGCAGCAGTAGTTTTCAGTTTGTCGGCTCAGTGCTACCAGCATGTTCCCATCATTAGTTATATAAGCAGCAGTAGTTTTCAGTTTGTCGGCTCAGTGGTCTGACTAGCACGTTCTCAGCAGTGAGTTTATATAAGCAGCAGTAGCATGGTCTTCACGTTCTCTGCAGTGAGTTATATAAGCGGTAGTATCATGGTCTTCAGCTCCACCTTGACGGGTAAGTTCCGAACGCTGTCCGCCCGCTTGCCGCACGCTTGCCACACCTTCCAAGCGGCCAGGCGTTGCAGCGGGCGGACTCGTTTTGAATGTCTTTTCTAGACTGCTCTGAACTTTGTCGACGTAATATGTCACCTGCAACACATGAATTAAAGAAATGTCATCATCTTTGAAAAGGTCGTGATTAACTCTTTCTTTTTTTTTTTTCTTTTTTAATCAAAGAAAAGGCAAGTTTGCTTCTTGGAAATGACAATCATTCAGCTGAATTCCACACCATTTTTATTCATTCACGTGCAAATTCATTCCCTGCATTCCCAGGCTCATGATAAACCTATGTACAGGCAAGATCTTAAATAAACACACTGCAGGCTAAAATCACTTTGTTGAATATAAATAGTCAGATAACGATCCATCACACCGTCCATACATGTACCAAAGCAGCAAACATCACTACACGCACGCACGCGCGCGCGCGCGCACGCACGCGCGCGCGCACACACACACACACACATACACACACACACACACACACGCACACGCACACACGCACGCTCTCACACACACACACACACACACACAACACGCACGCACGCACGCACGCACGCACGCACGCACGCACGCACGCACGCACGCACGCACGCACGCACACACACGCACGCACACACACACACACACACACACA
>JADBJO010004596.1:265521-275556 GCA_016801955.1 Conus betulinus
GACGTTATTTAAGGTTGCGTAGTTACTTACCACTAAGTTTTTGTTTGTTTGTTCTGTCGTCTCCAACCTTCAATTTGTTTTCGCACATTTTTTTTTAAAAAACTTTTTTTTTCCCTTTTTTTTGTGTAAGTGGGGCCTCCATCCTCCTGTCCCCCCCCCCCCCCCCCCCCCCCCCACACCCCACACACACACCACTTTCTCATTGTACTTCTTCTTCCCTCCAACAAACTCGCACATACCATGCACAGTCTGTGTATTCATTTACCGATGGACAGTCTCTTGCTGGTCTTTTTTTTTTTTTTTTTTTTTGGTCTAATACAAAGGCGTCTACCACTTTTCTCATTTGCGTCTGCTGCTTTGTTTGGTTGTGTATCCGCTGGTTAGATTCAGCACTGAACAACAGCCCCCCCCCCCCCCCCACCCCCACCCCCGCCTCCCCTGCGCCCCCCCCCCCCCCCCCCCCAAGCCCTATCACCCCCTTTCAAAGTCTCCAGCGCCCCGCCACTGCTCCCCCTCCCTCCTCTCCGCTTCTGGATGGCAGAAACGTCATCGGCCCAATCGTGTGCGTGACATCGGCCGTAAGTGAAACTGACGCTGAAATCGGAAGACTACAACCACGCCTGTCCGCGCCCCAGCCCCATTCCTCCTGTTCCCGCTTGTCCAGCATTTCGGGAGAGGATAGAGCTCCCCCCTCTCACCCTCACCCTCTCCCCGATGTCACGACTTTTGGAGAAAGGAGAACCCAACACCTTCCCCAGCCCCTCCTTTGAAGGCTCCTCGTCTCTTGTAACAAATCCCGCCCTGAAATGACGCAAAAAAAAAAAAAAAAAAAAAACTACAGAACCGACAGGCAACTCGTTGGAGAGAAAGATGGAAAAGTTGCTCAAGGAAAAAGAAACCATTTCGTTTTGGGACTGGATCCGAGGTAATGCAAGGGTGGTTGTAGGATCCGTTCAGCAAAGAATGCACAAAAGCTACACCACCGATAGAAGCAAAATCTAGTGAAAGGACGCAACACAACATGTACCAAGAACGAACCTTTTGAAGTTTGATGCAGATTCACGGTGCGGGTCTGGATTTTTTTTTAAAGGGAGTGATCTAGGATCCATTCCACCGTGGTGGGGGCCTGTGCTCTCCTAAGAGTCGTTCTAGTCCCACATCTGACAGTTCTGGTACAACTCTGACGGCGGTGTTCTAGTCCCACATCTGACAGTTCTGGTACAACTCTAACGGCGGTGTTCTAGTCCCACATCTGACAGTTCAGGTACACCTCTGACGGCAGTGTTCTAGCCCCACATCTGACAGTTCTGGTACACCTCTGATGGCAGTGTTCTAGTCCCACATCTGACGAGTCTGTACACCTCTGACGGCAGTGTTCTAGTCCCACATCTGACACTTCTGGTACACCTCTGATGGCAGTGTTCTAGTCCCACATCTGACGAGTCTGCTGTACCTCTGTCGGAAATGTTCTAGTCCCACATCTGACGAGTCTGGTACACCTCTGACGGTAGTGTTCTAGTCCCACATCTGACACTTCTGGTACACCTCTGAGGGCAGTGTTCTGGTCCCACATCTGACGAGCTTGTACACCTCTGACGGTAGTGTTCTAGTCCCACATCTGACAGCTCTGGTTCACCTCTGACGGTAGTGTTCTAGTCCCACATCTGACACTTCTGGTACACCTCTGACGGCAGTGTTCTGGTCCCACATCTGACGAGTCTGGTACACCTCTGACGGCAATGTTTGTCATGTGACGTAGCCTCACATCAAGGGCATGTGACGCTCCATCACATGTAGTCTAGTGATCTGAATCGTTTCCCCCATGCCACAACTAAAAAGAAAGAATATTCATGTGGCCTGACTAGTGTAGCGGGCATCCCCAAATAATTGTTAGAATACTCATTAAATAAACAAGGGTGGTCATTGGGTGAAAGTGACCACTGAGAGATAGTTTAATAAGGGCTGGTAAGGTGCTGGTCATGTGTTTTGAACACTGAGTATGCACTCACTAGGAGGAGGGAGGAAAGAATCAGTTTTAGCCCAGCAGATGGCCTAGAGACTCGAACCTGTCAGGTCCCACATCTGACGAGTGGTACACCTCTGACGGCAGTGTTCTGGTCCCACATCTGACGAGTCTGGTACACCTCTGACGGCAGTGTTCTAGTCCCATATCTGACGAGTGGTACACCTCTGACGGCAGTGTTCTAGTCCCACATCTGACGAGTGGTACACCTCTGACGGCAGTGTTCTAGTCCCACATCTGACGAGTGGTACACCTCTGACGGCAGTGTTCTAGTCCCACATCTGACAGTTATGGTACACCTCAGACGGCAGTGTTCTGGTCCCACATCTGACGAGTCTGGTACACCTCTGACGGCAGTGTTCTAGTCCCATATCTGACGAGTGGTACACCTCTGACGGCAGTGTTCTAGTCCCACGTCTGACGAGTGGTACACCTCTGATGGCAGTGTTCTAGTCCCACATCTGACGAGTGGTACACCTCTGACGGCAGTGTGTTCTAGTCCCACATCTGACGAGTGGTACACCTCTGACGGCAGTGATCTAGTCCCCACATCTGACAGTTCTGGTACACCTCTGACGGCAGTGTTCTAGTCCCACATCTGACAGCTCTGGTACACCTTTGACGGCAGTGTTCTAGTCCCACATCTGACGAGTCTGGTGTACCTCTGACGGCAGTGTTCTAGTCCCACATCTGACGAGTGTTACACCTCTGATGGCAGTGTTCTAGTCCCACATCTGACGAGTGGTACACCTCTGATGGCAGTGTTCTAGTCCCACATCTGACAGCTCTGCTGCACCTCTGACGGCAGTGTTATGTCTTCTGTCAGCGAACTTCACCAGCTGACTGCCAGGGAATCAACACGTCCACTGCAGATGCTCTGCCAGAAAAGGTTTCCGTCAATGCCGATCTACGTTTAGGTAAAAACAATAAACAAAACAAAAACAAAAAAAGAAAGAAATTCTCCACGTTACACTTTCGTTCTGAGTGTGAGAAAAAGATATAATCCAGTTTGTTTGTTTGTTTGGTAATAGTAAATGAAGGGAATTAAATGAACCTTCCTTTCAATGTATTATAAAATCTGGCCAATGTTGGGACATAATCATTAAAGAGTTTGGTTTACAACTAATTCTATGACCTGTGAGCTCGTTTAGTGAGCATCTGTCTGCTTCGTATTTGAAGGATAAATTCGGTAATGTTTTCGTTTTCTTACAGTATTCATAGGACAGAACCCCACACCCCCCCCCCCCCACCCCCCCCCCCCAAAAAAAAAAAAAAGCAAAGCTAGACCCCACCCCGTCCTTAATTTTTTTTTTTTTTTCCCGATGTCACTAGGATATAAGTTCGCGAAACATTTTATTATTAGTATAGTTTGGGTGGTGTTGAGGCCTTGTTTTTCTGCTTTCTCAGTCATGATGGTCTTGGCTTCTTCGAATGAGTCTTCCAACTCCACTTGGCGTTGTTATCCTCCTTCCTTAGCCAGCCAGTCAATCAGATTCCTCACACTACCCTGTACCTGGCAGTGTGGGGGTTATCCTCTGTATGACTGTGTACTCAACCTCTCAGGTCTGTAGAGAAGTCGTCAAAACGAAATGCACCATCACACGCAGGAGATGAGCCCTGCAGAGATTAATCCTGTCCCACGTAAGGTAAAGGTAATGTTGCTTATAGCCCAGTCGACCGCGAAGGCCTGCCCAACGCTGCCATTCGTAACAAGAAAACTATAAGATGGGCGATGTGCTGCATTTGTAACACGGCTGTACAGAAAATACTGCGGGACAAGAAGAACTCCAGTGTACGCTGGGCAGATACGGACGTTAGGTGCAAAGTGACAGATGTCGCCGGCATTGTAAAATCCGCGGGTGTGAACAAAAAGTCCAACCCCCGATCACTGATACAAGAGGACACAGGTGTAGGCTGTTACATGGGGACCCAGGTGTAGGCTGTTACAAGAGGACCCAGGTGTAGGCTGTTACAAGAGGACACAGGTGTAGGCTGTTACATGGGGACCCAGGTGTAGGCTGTTACAAGAGGACACAGGTGTAGGCTGTTACATGGGGACCCAGGTGTAGGCTGTTACAAGAGGACACGGGTGTAGGCTGTTACAAGAGGACACGGGTGTAGGCTGTTACAAAGGGGACACAGGTGTAGGCTGTTAGAAGAGGACACAGGTGTAGGCTGTCAGAAGAGGACACAGGTGTATGCTGTTACAAGACACAGGTGTAGGCTGTTACAAGAGGACACACAAGTGTAGGCTGTTACAAGAGGACACAGATGTAGGCTGTTACAAGAGGACACACAAGTGTAGGCTGTTGCAAGAGGACCCGGGTGTAGGCTGTTACAAGAGGACCCAGGTGTAGGCTGTTACATGGGGACCCAGGTGTAGGCTGTTACATGGGGACCCAGGTGTAGGCTGTTACATGGGGACCCAGGTGTGGTCTGTTACAAGGGGACCCAGGTGTAGGCTGTTACAAGGGGACACAGGTGTAGGCTGTTACAAGGGGACAGGACACAGGTGTAGGCTGTTACAAGAGGACACACAAGTGTAGGCTGTTACAAGAGGACACAGGTATAGGCTGTTACAAAGAGGACACAGGTGTAGGCTGTTACAAGAGGACACGGGTGTAGGCTGTTACAAGAGGATACAAGTGTAGGCTGTTACAAGAGGACACAGGTGCAGGCTGTTACAAGAGGACACAGGTGTAGGCTGTTACATGGGGACACAGGTGTAGGCTGTTACAAGGGGACACAGGTGTAGGCTGTTACAAGAGGACACAGGTGTAGGCTGTTACATGGGGACACAGGTGTAGGCTGTTACAAGGGGACACAGGTGTAGGCTGTTACAAGAGGACACAGGTATAGGCTGTTACGCTCCTATGCTCACGGTGCACACGCAGTTTCTTTGTCTCGTGCTTAAAGCGGGTATGAGATGGGAAATTCGTAGTTTGGTGTTCTAAATTCTGGGAAAGTATTAGTTTACTTTTTAAAAGCGATTTTGAATTGCTAACTTGGATTATGACCCAGTTAGTATGCACATGGAAACGTCCGTATACTCCGTCTACCGATTTCTCAGTGCCATTTGCATGCACGCGCGCATACACACGCACACCCATAATTCCAAACACGCGCACACACACGAACACACACACACATACATACACACATCACACATACACACACACCACCACCACCACTACCACCACCACACCACACCACATCACATCACACACACCACACCAAACCACACCACACCACACCACACCCACACCACACCCACACCACCACACCACACACACACACACACACACACCACCCAACCTGGGAACATCCACAAGCAACACAACATGACATACCCCACACTACCCCATAACACACAACCCCCAGTCATCCACGCCTTGCCTCATCCCCCCCCCCCCCCCCACCCTTCACACACACACACACACACACACACACACACACACACACACACACACACACACACACACCTGCGAACATCCACAAGCAACACAACATGACATACCCCACCTACCCCCTAACCACACACCCCCAGTCGTCCACACGCCTCGCCCCCCCCCATCTTCCACACACACACACACACATGCACACGCACGCGCGCGCGCGCGCGCACACACACACACACACACACACACACACTCTCTCACACACACACACACACACACACACACACACACACACACACACACACACACACACCACACACACACACACACACACACACACACACCACAACCCACCTCCAGCAGCAGGGCCACGGCTGAGGGGCAGTCCTCCAGAGCGGCCAGGGTCAGGTAGCCCCTGTTGGGAGCATCAGGGTGAGCCTTCAGCACGCACACCGACAACATCGCCTTCACGCACTCCACCTGCCGAGCTCGCGCAGCCACGTCCAGGGGAGTCCGCGACACAGGCTTGGAACCGTCCACACTCAGACCGTTCCCAGACCTCACCGACTCCGCTCTGTCTCTTTCCTGCCGTCCCCTGAACGTCCAGAACTCGGAGTCTTGCCCGAGTTCTTGCAGAACTTGCCGAACTGACGCGGTGGTTGGTGGTGGCGGTGGAAGCGTCTCCTGCTTTGGGGTTCTTCTTCGTCGTCGTCCCACCACCACCACCACCACCACCACCGCCTCCACTGCCTTGTAGGAACCCGGGGGAACGAGCAGAGGCTGCTGAGCTATTCTGAAGTCGTCCGGGCGGTGCTGGAGCAGGACGTTGAGGGTGGTCCGGAAGCCCAGGAAGGCAGCCAGGTGGACGTACGGGCTCAGCTCCGGTTCGTGGGGCCGGACGAAGTAGCCTTGCTTGAGGAGGAACTCCACGGCTTCGGCGTTGTTCCGGAGGATGCAGTGGTGGAGCAGGTCCAGGCGGTTGTCGTCGGTCCAGTTCATCACGTCGTTCTTGGAGACCATGCCCAGGATGTCCCTCATCTTCCGCGTGTCCCTCGTCCCTCTCCAAGGCTTCCTGGAACCTTCTGACGATGGCTGCCGCCATGACGGGAACGCTCTGATTGGCTGGTGGTGGTTCAGAGTGGTGACTTGTGGGGGGGGGGGGGGGTGGGGGGAGGTGCTTGAGATATTGAAGAAGGTGGGGTGGGAGTGGGGTGGGGTGGGAGGTTGTGGTGCTTCTTTTGGCAGGTGGTACAAATTCTGTAAACCAAAACGAGGGTGGATTAGACAAGTCGGCTTTTTTTTTTTTTTTTTCAATTGAACATAATTATGTTGCTGTCATTAAAAGGCTCTCATGACCTGTCACAAACGTTCGTTCCAGACGCAGACAAAGGTCTGTTTGTCATCTGTGGTACTTTATTTTTCGGGAGAAATATATTTCAATCCAAATGAAAGAGCATTTACGTACAAATCAAATGATGAAAACAGCAATGTCGGTCGGTCGGTCGGTCGGTCTGTCTGCCCGCATGCTTGCCTGCCTGTCTGTCTGTCTGTCTGTCTCTCTCTCTCTCTCTCTCCTCTCTCTCTCTCTCTCTCTCTGTATCGTTCATTGTCTCCAACAAAGGAAGAGCTAGTCATACCCTTGGACAGACAGGGGGTCACGGTGGTAATGAGGGGGGGTCACGGGTGGTAATGACGGGGGTCGCGGGTGGTAATGAGGGGGTCGCGGGTGGTAATGAGGGGGGTCACGGGTGCTAATGAGGGGGGTCGCAGGTGCTAATGAGGGGGGCTCACGGGTGCTAATGAGGGGGTCATGGGTGGTAATGAGGCGCCAGAACACCACACTGGCTCTCCGTTGCCCAAAGGCGTCGAGTTTCCTCGGAGCTGACGCTGAGGTGGAACCACACGTGAAGGGAGAGTTCTCTAGCTTAAAAAACTCTCTCTGTCCGTCCAGCAGTAAATGGGTTCGTGATTCAGTCTAGGGGAAGGTTAAAGGCGGCGGAAGGAGAGGAATTAACTCTGCCTTTCGTGAGGCCGTATCCCGGGGCACGTTGAACCTCTGAGATTAAGCTGTGGGATTATTTTTATCACCTAACTTTATAATCTCTTCTTGAACCAACAATTGTCTTGCATGCAGCCCTATAAGGATAATTCTCAGTGAGTGCGCCAAACACAACGACGAACAAGATACGAGGCAAAACACGACGCGTTTCGACCTTTTCTTCAGGCAAGATGAACAACGCTCGGGACAATGAAAACGAAGAACGAGCATGTAACAGAACGACTGCATGGTCCTGAACGTTGTCTAGCTTGCCTGACGAAGACCTAAGAGGTCGAAACGCGTCGTGTTTTGTCTTGTAACGTGTCCGTCCTTGCTTTTGGCGGACTCACTTAAGAATTAGTCTTTAAATTCGTTTTCGATTTTCGCCTGCAGTTGCCTCACTTTTGAAGTTGCGAGCAACCATTCTTTGTCTCTTTCAGTCACACTGAGAAACTGTCATCCCATCCTACCTCTTCCTTCTCAGAATAGCTCAGTTGGTAGAGCGCCGGACTCGTAATCCTGGTGATCCTGGGTTTGCGCGTTCGAATCTCAGCCGAGCCGTTTCGGTACAGGGGGATATTTCCCTCGGAGTGAATATTGGTTCTGACTCCATTTCCCCCATACAGTCCTTCGAATGAGGCTATAAACCGAGGTTCCGTGTGTGAAGGCACGGGTAGCATCTTGCACACACGTCAAATCCCCCATCACCAACTTTCGGAAGAGAAGGCCAGTTTTGGCCGTTGGTATGGATGACACGTTACACATAACATGCACCCTGCATGAGAAATGGAAAGAATGACGGAAGTAAGGAATTGAGGGAACGATATTGACTGGATGACACAGGAAACGACTGAATGAAGCGCCAGCTGGCAGCTCTTCAGTCGGCACTACCAGGTAGGCAGCCCGTTGTGTAAACGAGTGTGGGTTGTAAAGCGCTTAGAGCTTGGTCTCTAGCCGAGAATAGGCGCATATATAAGTATTGATTATTATTGTTATTATTATTATTACCGCCTCCGCCTCCTCCTTCCAACCCTGTCGGTTCTGTTACCTAGATATCGTCCCCCTCCCCTCCCCCCCCCCCCCCCTCCTCCCCCCGCCGCTCCAAACTGTTCATCATCAGTTGGGAAGTTTGAATGGTGCAGTTAACGTCCTGTTAGGCTGAGGCTGTTAAGGCCGAGCTGTTTCCTTTAATTAAGTCGGTGGACCCGAGTGTACTGAATAATTGAACACTCTCCTCATCCCTTCCCTCCCTGTTCCCACCTCAGTCCCCCCCCCCCACCCGACCGTTTCTCTCTCAGACCCTCTCCCCCCCCCCCCCCCCCCCCCCCCCCCACCTCCTTATCACCCCGTCTCATCTGACGCTAACTTAAAGCCTTGGCCCATACTAACTTCCGGCTTTCCTGTTCGCTTGATCCATCTCTCTCTCTCTCTCTCTCTCTCTCTCTCTCTCTCTCTCTCTCTCTCTCTCTCTCTCTCTCTCTCTCTCTTTCTCTCTCTCTGTGTGTGTTACCTTCGCTATAACCCTGGTGTTTCCCTTTGCTAGAGGATTGCTTAGGGCATCGCCTTTGTGGCACTCGATGGCGGGTGGGGAGTAGGGGAGGTGAAGTTTTTTCCCCTTATTATGAATTCTAAACAAATACCTCCAAACAAAAAGAGAAGAAACGATGATGGACATGGCAAGTGTATGGACGAGATTACGAATAGAGATTCAGATTCAGATAATGAGATAAGGGAAGTGGCAAAGAGAAAGGGTATCCAAAACGCATGGCCAAGCTTCCTTTTAGTGGAAGCAAAAGACCCCAAAGAATCCATTGCTCGGATTTCTCCATTTCGCTGTTTGCAAGTGGTTTGAGGGAGTCTCGTCCACAGGATTCAAAATGATTAAGAGACTCCGATCTGGTAGCTACCTTGTTAACTGTGCTACGGAAGCGGCGTCTCGGTTGCTACTGAAAAGGGATGGTTCTCGGCTCATGGATATCACAGTTAAGGTTCCATTCACCCCTTTCTCAACTACTCGAAAGGGGTAATCAGATGTGCTGACTTGGCTGGAGTTGCTGAATCGGAAATTCGGACTGAGATGGAAAGCCAGGGTGTTCTGCAGGTCCATAGAGTTAAAATCTCTAAAGGAAGTGACTTGATTGAAACCAACACACTATTCTTGACTTTTGCTATGTCATCTCCTCCGGAGTTCGTCAAAGTGGGTTATATCCGAGTGAAAGTTACGCCTTTTGTGCCATCTCTCTTGTGTAAGTGTAGTATACTGTGTCAATTGTAAGGGTGACCATCCAGCAAATTCAAAAAGTTGCCCAGTGTGGAAAAAGGAATAGGAGATTCAGAAAGTAAAGATTGAGAGAAAATGTTCCTTTACTGAGGCAAGAAGATTAGTGGAAGCTAGGACTCCTTCGACTTCTACTTATGCACAGAAGGTGGTCACGACGATTCTGCGAATCGGTCCATCGGGTGATGATCTGGGAGCAGCTCCATTCACTGCTCTGGAGAAGAAATTGACAGAATTGTTGTCATCGGTTTTTTTGGATCGGCTTACTACACTTGAGCAATCAGTTGAGGTTTTTGAC
>JADBJO010004597.1:0-7500 GCA_016801955.1 Conus betulinus
AACAACAAGAAAATAGAGAAGAGGAGGAGGGAGACGATAAGGACGAGGAGGGGAGAAGGAGGGAGGAAGAGAAGGAGGACGAAGAGGACGAGGACAAGGACGAAGAGCAAGGAAGAGAAGAAGAAGGAGGAGAACACAACGGCGAGAACAACAACGAAAGGAGAGGAGATGGAGGAGGAGGAGGAGGAGGAGGGGGGGGGGGGGGGGGGGAACAAAAAAGCAGAGAAAGGACGAGGAAAAAAAAGGTGGCAAAGAAAAAGGAAGAAAGAAGAAGAAGAAGAAGAAGGAAGAGGAGGACGAGGAGGAGGAAGATAAGAAAGAAGAAGAGATGAAGGAGAAGAAAGAAGACGACGATGACGAAGAAGAAGCCTCACAACAATCTGATTTGACATGGAAAGGCGGTTACGAAGGTAAGACTTTACCACGTAAAAAAAAAAGAGACTCAGGAGTGAGCGTTATTTAGCACAGGTAATGGAAGGGGAGGGGTCGCAGGGAAAAGGGGGGTGGTGGTGTAGGGAGGATGGGGAAGTGATGCCTGAGGGGAGGAGGTGGCGGCGGAGGAGGGGTGGGGAGCAAGTGGGAAGAGGCAGTGCAGAGGGTGCGCAATAACGGTGGCTGATGAAGAGCAGAACAGATCTGGTCGGACACAACTTCCACAGCGATGTGAAGGAGAACGCCAAGATCGTCTGAAAACGCGAACACGGGAACGCAAAAGTGACTAGAACTACAATACAATACGGGATTAAATTTAGGAAAAAAAAAAAAAAAAAAAAAAAGAGAGAGAGAGAGAGAGACAGACAGACAGACAGACAGACAGCCAACCAGCCATACAGACAGACAGAGAGAGAGACGCAGGAGCGAAGGGAGTGTGGGGGTAAAGGTGCAGAGAGAGCGCACTTTTTTTTCTCCTGAGGGGGGGGGGGGGGGGGGGGGGGGGGGGGGGGGGGGGCGTTGTCTATGTTTTGAGCTGAAAGCGGTATGCACAGCACTCTTTGCCTGCTACAAGGCGTGCCGCGGTAAAGCCAGGCTAAAGGCCAGGAACACACCTATTCGTACCTTGATATAAACATGACAATTGACAAACATCTGAAATCTGTTTCACAAACGTAGTTCACACACACACACAACACACACGCACGCACGCACGCACGCACGCACGCACACACACTCACACACACACACAACACATAACAAAACGTGGATTAGTTTCGGAGCAAATACGCAGACGGCAAACTATCTGGTGGTTTGTTCGCATTGAGAAGTTGGCAGGGTTTTTTCCGGACAGAGGGGTGCGGGTGGGGTGGGGGGTGGGGGATTACACACTCATTTTTTTTTTTTTAATCTGAGGAAAAACTATATTCTGTCAGCAAGTCGTTGCCGCTAAGTGAGATAAAGTGTCTTTTTTTCCATTGCAGACGTAGTTTTGTTGCAAAAGCAAAACTATTGTTTTTCTGGTAGCCATTGTGAATAAGGATGATAAAGATGGTGCTATGTAGTTTCATTCTGGGCAGAGACAGCCTGACAGCCATGTACTACTCTGTGTTTGTTCAGAACCTGTCCCATCGTCAATCAGACTGGAGGGGTACAGATACCGACAGTGTTTGACAGTGTTTGTTCAGAACCTGTCCCATCGTCAAGCAGACTGCAGGGGGTACAGATACCGACGTGCTTGACAGGTTTGTTCAGAACCTATCCCATCGTTCAGACTGGAGGGGTACAGATATCGACAGTGTTTGACAGGACATTTGAAAACGTTCTCAAGACGCATCCATTCAGGTATGAAACTTGACCAAGTGGTTGCTTTCTTTCCCATCTTGGATCAAAAGTGCACTCAGCTGTGGGCCAGAGCCCATCGGGGCCAACACTCCACAAAATGAATGCTGTGGTGGGAAGCGAACCCAGAACCTTCGACCCACAATCCACGACGCTTACCACTGCACGGTGTGGTGCACATAACTATTTGATTTTACACACACCTGTCTGTCTATCTTTCCATCCATCCATCGATATATCCATCCATCTATCTATCTATCTGTTTGTCTATCTATCATCTAACTATCTATCTGTCTGTCTGTCTGTATCTATCTCTATCTATCTATCTATCTATCTATCTATCTATCTATCTATCTATCTATCTATCTATTATCTATCTATCTATCTATCTATCCGTGGATTGATATATCTACCTACCTATCTATCTGTATCTGCTCACCTATCTATCTCTATCTATCTGCCTATCTACCTGTTTCTACCTACCTATCTGTCTGTCTATCTATCAATCTACATCTCTCTACCTATCTATAGAATTACCGATCTATCTATCGATCTAGCTATATATCTATCTATCTGGCTGGCTGTCTATCTATTGATCTGTCTACATGTCTGACTGTCTGTCTAACTATCTATTCATCAATCTGACGCTTATAGAAAAATACACTTTGTTGCCACTGCTACACATAACACACCATTTTCCATCTAATTCATAATGATACTGAAAAAAAAACACACACTGAACACAGATATACAAGCATTCTAGTTGTTTATAGACAGACATTTGTTTGTGAGGACAGGGACAGGCATGACGCTTATGTACAGGCAGACACACATTGTGTTTGTGAGGACAGGGACAGGTATCATGTTTATGTACAGGCAGACACACATTGTGTTTGTGAGGACAGGGACAGGTATCATGTTTATGTACAGGCAGACACACATTGTGTTTGTGAGGACAGGGACAGGTATCATGTTTATGTACAGGCAGACACACATTGTGTTGTGTGAGGACAGGGACAGGTATCATGTTTATGTACAGGCAGACACACATTGTGTTTGTGAGGACAGGGACAGGTATCATGTTTATGTACAGGCAGACACACATTGTGTTTTGTGAGGACAGGGACAGGTATGTTTATGTACAGGCAGCACACACATTGTGTTTGTGAGGACAGGGACAGGTATCATGTTTATGTACAGGCAGACACACATTGTGTTTGTGAGGACAGGGACAGGTATCATGTTATGTACAGGCAGACACACATTGTGTTTGTGAGGACAGGGACAGGTATCATGTTTATGTACAGGCAGACACACATTGTGTTTATGATGACAGGTACAGGTCTCATGTTTATAATAGACACACACACACACATTATGTTTGTAAGGTGACAGGCATTCTCCTCACAGACAGGCATGCATTCTGTTCTCTTGAAGAAGGCGTTGCGTTCACGCACAGACACACAACATTCTGACTGAAAAACAGACAGGTATGATGCTGACAGGAGCATTATCTTTTGTGTACTGACGGACGGCCATTCTGTTGTCAAATAGGTGTGTTGTTTATAGTGGACGTTGCTTTCTCTTTGCAGACGAACAGCCTCGTGTTTTAACAGTAGCCATTCTAATTGTACAGACACAGACGGGCATTCTGTCTGCAGACAGACGGGGCATTTTGCAGACAGTAGGCATTCAATTTGTGTACAAACGGGCATTCTCTACGAAGACGCACACGAATTGAGTTACAGCATGGTTTACTGTTTCTGAAGGTATTTGCAGGCAGATTGGCATGACCTTTACGGTAGACATTGTGTTTGCATACAGCAAGATGTGCATTCTGTGTGCTGGCAGGTTTTTGTTTCCTGTTGGTATTCTATTTCGTATGGTCCAATGGCTTGCCTTACTGGTCTTCCAAGATGGTACTAGGGGTCTTTGTATGCGATGCCAAGGATCTTGCGGAAAACAGCTCATCTCTAACGCTTGAATCTTTCTCCCAAGTTCAGCTGTCAGAGTCCACGTCTCACAGGCATACAGAAATAAGGCAACGACCAGGGAGTACATCAGTCTGATCTTGGAACTGATTGCGTTGTTTCTGCCAATCCAGATGGGTCTTAGTCTGGCTAGCGCCTGTTGTCCTGTTGTCCACAGTGAAAAAAGGAAAATGTGATGGTATGGTCATGAATTAAGATGAACATGACTTGCCCAAAGCCATTTAAAAAGGAACAGCGCGAGAAGGCAGAAAGAGAGGAAGAAGACAGAGAGGGAGATGGGGAGGACACATCAGTGAATGGACTGGCCTCACACTCAGCAACTGCCTGAGAGCGTCTGAGACCCTGGAGGAGTGGAGGAAGCTGGTTGCCAAATCTTCTGTGGCGCCCAACGGTCTTCAAGACCCGGATAGGGGATAGGTGACAGGGGATAGGGGATAGGTGACAGGGGATAGGGGATAGGTGACAGGGGATAGGTGACAGGGGATAGGTGACAGGGATAGGTGATAGGGGATAGGGGGACAGGGGATAGGTGACAGGGGATAGGGTGAGGGGAAGGGGATAGGGGATAGGTGATAGGTGACAGGGGATAGGTGACAGGGGATAGGGGATAGGTGATAGGGGATAGGGGATAGGTGACAGGGGATAGGGGATAGGTGACAGGGGATAGGGGATAGGTGACAGGGGATGGGGATAGGTGACAGGGGATAGGGGATAGGTGACAGGGGGGGATAGGGGATAGGTGATAGGGTAGGACAGGGGATAGGGTGATAGGTGACAGGGGATAGGGGATAGGTGATAGGTGATAGGGGATAGGGGATATATAGGGACAGGGGATAGGTGGACAGGGGATAGGGGAGGTGACAGGGGATAGGGTGACAGGGGATAGGGGATAGGGGATAGGGGATAGGTGACAGGGGATAGGATGACAGGGGATAGGGGATAGGTGATAGGTATTCTATTTGTATACAGACGGGTATTTTTTTTCCTGTGGCACTCCATTTGTGAACAGGCAGGCGGACATTTTGTCTGCAGACAGGCATTCTGCTTCCAGCAGGCATTATGTTGGAGTGCAGAGGAGCATTCTGTCGCAGATAGACAAGCGTTTTATTTATAGATGAGATCCTTTTAATTTACAGACAGAAGGGCATTCTGTTTGCAGTCAGACAGACATTTATATGTAATAAGCATACTGTTGTGTGTATAGAGCCATTTTCTATTTGCACAGAGACAGGCATTTTGTTTACAGTAGGGTTTTCTGTTTGTATACAGACAGACGCGCATTCAATTCGAAAATAGACGGGCATTTTGTTTAGAGAAGGCATTCTGTGTATGTACAGAAAGACGATTATTCTATTCGCAGTAAAACAGGCGTTCGTTCGTAAACAGACAGACAGACCGACCGACCGACCGAGATATTCTATTATTGTGTATAAACAGACACGCGTTATGTTTTGTAGATAGACAGACACTCTGTTTGTGTACAGACAAATAATCTGTTTACATGCAGACAAACATGCTGTTTACAGGAAGACGCGTATTTCGTTTTGAGACAATCTGCCATCGTCAATATCATCTCTCTGCAGATAGTTACACATTTTGTTTGCCGACGAGTGTTTTCGTTCGCAAAATTCTGTTTGTGGACAGACAGACACACAAACAAGCATACTGTTTGTATAAAGACAGACATAATATTATATTCTATTTCTAAATCGGCAGACGGATATTCTGTATGTGTAAAATCAGACAAATATCCTGCTTGTACACAAACAGATAATCCTTCTCGTCTGGTCGCAAAGAGACACGGTGCGCTCCAACCAGTCAAATACATTAGTGTTCACAAAGACATTACGATCGGTTTGTTTGCAGGAACAAAACGTAACATTGAGGACATGTCGTTCTGAACCTACAAAGCGTTTCCGGACAGAGCTCGTTCTGTTTGTAAACAAGCAAACCAAACCATATTTTCTTTGGCATGCAGCTGCATCGTGTTTGCACTAAGACGCGTTTCTGCTTGGAAATCGACAAAAACGTGTTTTGTTGGCTGACACGTGTGTGTGCAGACAGGCGGACAATGTTTGTAAACACACGTGCTTGACAGACTGTGTGCGGAGGCTCACGTGTAGAAGTATTGTTTGGGTGTTCACACATAAGCAGCAAGTAAATTCACAGCGACGTTTTTGTTTGCAGACTAAAGGATTGCGAATTTGTGAATTACATTTTTCTTTACGGAGATAAAATCCATGATATATGAATAAACGTCAAGGCGCGCGCGCACACACATACAGAGTCATGCATACAAGCACACGTGCGCGCGCGCGCACACACACCCCCACATACACATACGCACACACACAAATTAGAAAGAAGCCTGTGTCACCACGCAGATATTCATGTATATGTATGTATATATGTATATGTATGTTTGTTCTCTCGTACGTCTCGGCTGCCTTTTAAAGTAGTACAGATACACAACAAGAAAACCAAGAATGGAAATTACAGAACTGTCCAGAATGCACACACAACACACACACACACACACACACACACACACACACACACACACACACACAGAGACACTCACACACACACACACACACACAGAGAGACAGAGAGAGACAGAGAGACAGAGAGAGAGACAGAGACAGACAGAGAGAGCGAGAGCTCAGACCTCATGAAGTATTAATGTACATCGGCCACACTGCAAGAGGAGGGTGAAACTGATGACCTGTTGTCACATAAAGAAAACACAAGGATTGTAATATTCAGCTTCCCTAAACAAAAAAAAAATTAACAGAAAAATTACAATACATCAAGAATTTAGAGCGAGTCTACAATCTAATGCAATACAACTGATTTCGAACTTCTAAAAGTAAACAACAGTGATAATATTTGTCAACAATAATTCATTATCAACAGATCAGTACTTTTCCCTCTGTTAATCGCATGAAAATATATGAAGGTAAATTATATCTACGAGAGATAGTCCATGCTTTAAGGGACACATGGAAGGGGCAACCAACTATCCGACTCTTACAGTCATTCATGGCCGTGATCTTGATAGAGGAAAGCATTGAATTTTTTTTTAACCAGATCGCGGCAAAACGGATGAAGCTTAGCTTTTTCTTCTTCTTCTTCTTTTCGTTTTTTTTTTTTTTTTTTACTGTAACGATGGGGTTGTTTCTTAGCGGGAGGACATTACGTCTTGTTTGTGTAATGGCGACACGGAAACAGTTTGTATTCATACCCAAAAGATATCTTTTTTTTACAAAAACAGAATATAATTTTCACAATTCTGTATTGTTGCCACTCCATTACTTGCATTCGCAGATATCATGTCAATTAGCTGCCGTTTAAATACATTTCTGGGTGCAGAAGTGAAATTGCGCATTTCAAAGGTTAGCTCTGTCTTTGGCAGACAATCAGAGTCTGTGGCAAGACCATGGCATCAGACTGCGCTAAAACATCGCTGTGTACAGAGCTGTGGTTCTGAGTGCTCTCCTCTACTGTTGTGAGGCTTGGACCACGCACCGCCGACATATTCAACAACTTGAACAGTTCCATCAACGATGCTTGCGCAAGACCTGCAGCATCAATGCAGCATCAACACAGAGTGTCCAACCTACATTTCTGAAAAGTGTGGCCTACCCAGCATGCAATACGTATTCATCAAAGCCAGCTCCGATGGACAGGACACATTGTCCGTATGTGGGACAGCAGAATTCCAAAGATGTTGCCC
>JADBJO010004597.1:15000-22500 GCA_016801955.1 Conus betulinus
CGAATCTTGCATGCATGCACAAGTGCGCACAGAGAGAGAGAGAGAGAGAGAGAGAGAGAGAGAGAGAGAGAGAGAGAGAGAGAGAGAGAGAGAGAGAGAGAGAGAGAGAGAGAGAGAGAGAGAGAGAGAGAGAGAGAAAAACGTGTCCAAAATAACAATAGCCTTCAGTCCAACTTTGATCTTTTTTTGATGCTGTGCCTTTCTCTCATCGCCCATTGCCACAGTGGGCTTGGCCTTGCTGGAGTCTTCTGAATTCTATCGGCATCGTCGTCCGTTTCCACTGCCGCGTGTCTCCTTGTGTCTGTCAAGGAGTCGTCATACCACTTTCCAAGGTCCTACACTTGTTTCCCCCCCACAACAGAATTGTCACACACACACACACACACACACACACACACACACACACACACACACACACACGCACACACACACACATGCACACACAGACACAGACATGCACACACACACACACACACACACCACACACACACACACGCGCGCGCGCGCATGCACACACACACACACACACACACACACACACACACACACACACACACACACACACGCACACACACATGCATACACAGACACAGACACACACACACACACACACACACACACACACACACACACACACACACATATAAATGTGTGTGTGTTGTGTGTGTGTGTGTGTGTGTGTGTGTGTGTGTGTGTGTGTGTGTGTGTGTGGGTAAGAGAGAGAGAGAGAGAGAGAGAGAGAGAGAGAGAGAGAGAGGGAGGGAGGGAGGGGGTATATGTGCGTTGTGTGTCCGTGTGTGAGTTTTGCTTACACTCACCCCCCGCTCTCAACACCATCACTACCACCACAATGCCCCACACCTCCCCTCCACCTCCTCATTGCCAGGGAAACATCATTTTGAGAGTTTCTGCTGTTCGTAACCGTCGAAAGGTGACTGCTCTTTTTATGTTTCGCATTGTGACTGAAATCGGCATCACTTTCCACCCTGTTTTTGTGGCTATGTTTGTAAGTTCTCTTCTTTGTCCGTGATGCTGTGTCAATGTCCCTCCTTGATACGTTATGCAGTCTGTGTCAATGTCCCTCCTTGATACGTTATGCAGCCTGTGTCAATGTCCCTCCTTGATACGTTATGACTCTTGGTCAATGTCCCTCCTTGATACGTTATGCAGTCTGTGTCAATGTCCCTCCTTGATACGTTATGCAGTCTGTGTCAATGTCCCTCCTTGATACGTTATGCAGTCTGTGTCAGTGTCCCTCCTTGATACGTTGTGCAGTCTGTGTCAATGTCCCTCCTTGATACGTTATGCAGTCTGTGTCAATGTCCCTCCTTGATACGTTATGCAGTCTGTGTCAGGTCCCTCCTTGATACGTTGTGCAGTCTGTGTCAATGTCCCTCCTTGATACGTTATACAGTCTGTGTCAATGTCCCTCCTTGATACGTTATGCAGTCTGTGTCAATGTCCCCCCTTGATACGTTGTGTAGTCTGTGTCAATGTCCCCCCTTGATACGTTTATACAGTCTGTGTCAATGTCCCTCCTTGATACGTTATGCAGTCTGTGTCAATGTCCCTCCTTGATACGTTTATGCAGTCTGTGTCAATGTCCCTCTTGATACATTATATAGTCTGTGTCAATGTCCCTCCTTGATACAGTATGTAGTAGTCTGTGTCAGTGTCCCTCCTGACACGTTATACAGTCTGTGTCAATGTCCCTCCTTGACACGGTATACAGTCTGTGCCAATGTCCCTCCTTGATACGGTATACAGTCTGTGTCAATGTCCATCCTTGTCAATTTTCCTCTCAGACACGTTTGTTTCTGATGATATCACTTTGGTGTTAGAGAGCTTCCGACCCTCAACCTCTTCCACTCCTCTCCCTCCCCCCCCCCCCTTCTCGCCCCCCCCCCTCCTCCTTCCCCTCCCTGCCCCTCTTCTCTCTCGATTCGAAGTCAGCCTCCATAATCGCTTTTTAACGGGGAGTGTCGATGTTAGCCTTGAGTCGGCGGAATGTCACCTCTTTCAAAGCAAACAAACAGACACACAAACAAACAGACAGACACACAAACAGACAGACAGACAAACAAACAAACAAATCCAACGTCTTCCATCTTCTGCAGGTGAAAAGGCCTTGGGGAAACAGGGCTAGGATGGAGGGAAAGGGAGGCTAGGAAAGCAAGGAAGGAAGTGAGTGAGTGAGTGAGTGAGTGTGTGTGTGTGTGTGTGTGTGGTGTGTGTGTGTGTGTGTGTGTGTGTGTGTGTGTGTGTGTGTGTGTGTGTGTGTGTGTGTGTGTGTGTGTTGTGTGTATGTGTATGTGTGTGTGTGCGCGTGTGTGCGTGTGTGCGTGTGTATGTATGTATGTATGTGTGTGTGTGTGTGTGTGTGTGTGTGTGTGTGTGTGTGTGTGTGTGTGTGTGTGTGTGTGTGTGTGTGTGTGTTGGAGGGATGGGATGGGTAAAGGGCAGGGGGAGGGGGCAGGGATATCCTATTTATAGGAACGGAAACAGACGAGCGCTAATCAGCTTTTAATGAAAACAGCGTTGAGGTGAAAAAAAAAAATATCGGGTGGAAGGGGGTGGGGTTGGAGAGAGAGAGAGAGAGAGAGAGAGAGAGAGAGAGAGAGAGAGAGACAGACAGACAGACAGAGAGAGAGAGAGAGAGAGAGAGTGAGAGAGAGACACACACAGAGAGACAGCGCCAAACAAAGAGAGAGAGACAGAAAGAAAACAGAGACGGAGAGACAGACAGACAGACAGACAGAGGGAGACTGAGAGAGAAAGAGGCAGAGGGAGGGAGGGGGGGGGAGAGAGAGAGAGAGAGAGAGAGAGAGAGAGAGAGGGAGGGAGGGAGAGGAGAGAGAGAGAGAGAGAGAGAGAGAGAGAGAGAAACAGAGAGAGAGACAGAGACAGAGAGGTGGGGGTGGGGGGGGGGGGGGGGGTGGAACTGACGGTGATGGTGAGGGCAGAGGGGACCAGAAAGGAGGGGGTGGCTTTAACATTTAACGTGTAAAAGGAAGCCGCGGTGTGACAGAGGGAGATGGAAGGTCGTTGATTTCATGAGGTGTGAAGAAGACCAGAACGGGGGAAAAAAAAAAAAAAAAAAAAAAAATTGAGAAAAAAAAAAAAAAAAAAGGCTGAGGTAGCTGAAGACATGAATGAGGTGACTAACTGTGAGGAGAGTGTGACGGGAGGGAAGGAAAGAGAAGAGAAGGGGGAGGGAGAGGGGCAGGACACGTTGTTGGATGGAGGAGGGGAAAGCGAAGTACTGGGACACATTCGAATGCAAAAAAAGCAAAAGCACGAACACACCCTCGTATACCAAAGGCGCACCCTATCCCACCCCCACCCCGCCTACAGGCACACACACGTGCACATCCGTGTGAGCCTACCTGTAAAACACACAAACACGAGCACACACTCGTTCACCCATAGTGTAACCTGGGGGCGGGCCAGTCTCTCATTTGTTAATGTTACCATCTACACGTTACTCTTATGAGATTATTATTCATGACAATTCAGTCACAATTCTCCATCTTTCATGTTTGTCCAATACCAGCCGCTGATCATGACAATCCATCACAATGTCACCTAAATCTCATCAGTAGTGTTCAACTTTGATACTAACGTTAATGACCATCCGTCCTGATGTAAATTGCATCAATCGGTAATGTTACTTTCTCACCAACACAACGTGACATGATTATCAGTCCTCAGTACATTATCATCATTAGTAATGTTACTTCAAACATTAACGTTACATGATTATCCGTCTGATGGTACATTATCATCAATCAGTAATGTTACTTACTCACCAAACACTTATGTTACATGATTATCCGTCCTGATGGTACATTATCATCAATCAGTAATGTTACTTACTACCTAACATTAACGTTACATGATTATCCGTCCTAATGGTAAATTATCATCAATCAGTACTGTCACTTATCACCTAGTACTAATGTTGCATGATTATCCGTCCTGATGGTACATTATCATCTATCAGTAACATCACGGAGTCATCATTCCTGATGCAACATAAATATTTGTCAACAGTATCAACTATTCTTCCTGATGTTAGTGATCATTTATTTATCTCAGATGTCATAATCATTTCGCCCATGTGCTATCTGAATATCCGTCAGTTTTGTTACATAACCATTCATTCCAGTTTTGAAAGACATCCTCAGCCTTTAATTCAATGCAGCTTCAGGTGACGAAACTAAAGAATGACACAAAACTTAGTCTACACCCTACAAAACTTAAGACTGGCTCGACAGTTGAAGATATTCGATCAATCTGCAGCAATAAGTATGAAAAACAGGTTCAGACCCTGCTCATCGTTAGTCTGGTAAAGGTTACACTCAATCTGTAGCAAAAAGACAGTTACGTTACACGCCATGTATCTTTATACTGGCTCAAAGACCAAACAATAAGAATCGTCTGCAGCAAACAGACCAAACAATTCAGGCCCTAAACATCTTTAGACTGGCCGTAAGACGAAAAATCCGACCAATCTGAGACGAAAACATCTGATCAATTTAGATGGTACAGATCTTCAGACTGGCTCAAAGATGAAAACAATATGATGAATCTGCGGCAAAAGACGGTAATACTTCAGACGCTGCATAGCGTTCGACAAGCTCATTGATGAAGACAGTGCGAACGGTTTGCGGCAAACACACTCAACAATTTTGACGGTATAGGTCTTCAGACAGGCTCAAAAACACACAATATGATCAATCTGTCGCGGACACTCCAACACTTTAGACCTTACAAATGTTTAGAAATGATCAATCTGCAGATCAATCTGCAGTGACAAAAAGATTTTTTGAAAAACAGCTTAGCTCCTAAGTGTCTTTAGACTGACAATGATGAAGATAATACGATCAATCTGCACTGAAAAAGACTGTAACAACCTGGACCCTCAGTACCTTTCGACTGACTAACAATGAAGAAATTCTAATGAATACAATCAATCAATTGCAGTAAAACAATAATGAACTTAATACGATCAATTGCAGTGAAAAGATACAATGACTATCGATCCTACGTTTCTTTCAGTCTGGCCCAAATCTTAAGGAAATGTAATCAATCTGCAGCGTAAAGACAATTAACGTTTTTCTTAATTAATCGTATCTTTAGAGAGACCCAAAGATGGCAATAAGACGTTTAATCCGCTGTGTTCACACTCAAACACTGTAGACCTTACGTGTCTTTAGACTGACTCAAATCTGAAGACGGTGCAGTTAGTCTGCAGTAAAAAGACTCTATCAAACTGTACCCTACGTATTTACTTTCAGGCCGGCTCAAAATGGGAAGACTACCATCAATCTGGAGCACACACAAAAAGAAGAAGAAAACTCCTCTAAGGATTTAGGCCTGACATCTCCTTCGACTACTTCACAGATAAAGTGAATACTGTCTGTCTCTGGCTTAAAGACGAAAGCTCTAGACTTTACCTATCTTAAAACTGGCTCATGGATCAGGACAATGAGATCAATCAACGGGGAAAAGACTAACAATCTAGACGATACATAGCTTAGTAAAATGTTTAACAGGTGAAGACAATAGACGACAAAAGTCTGTGGCAATTGTTTCCACGCAGTTCAACCTTAACAAAATAGACACTGACTATCTGTAGATTGGCTCAGAAATGGAGACAATACGTCAACTAAAGTTGAAAAACAAACAAACAAACAAATTCCGACAATTTTGATCTGACATTTCTTTAGACTTTTTTTTTTTTTCAAACAAAAAGACAATACAATCATTTTACGGTGAAAAGACACTAATAGTTTAATCCTACGTATTTTCGGCTCCGACACGGAGGACAGACCATCGATTTGCGGTGTGCAACCAGCCGGGCATTGAGGAGACGTTTCAAAAGACGGTATTGGGATGTCAAAAGCGGTCTGCCGTCAAAGTCTCATAGAGCGATCAGACGGAATCCGATTCCACTCCTGGTTGAAAGGAAGAATTAGCGGCAGAAGTCAGAGAGACGGACGGCGCATCACAGAGCTCTCTCTACCCATAGTGCATGGAGGTTCTAATCTTATCTATGGTGCCTTTGAGAGGTCTGCTCTGTGTCTGTCTGTCTGTCTGTCTGTCTGTCCATCTCTCTTTCTCCCGCCCCCTCTCCTCTCTCTCTGTGTCTCTGTGAGCGAGTAAGTATGCATGTGTGTGTGTGTGTGTGTGTGTGTGTGTGTGTGCGTGCGTGCGTGCGTGCGTGCGTGCGTGCGTGCGTGCGTGCGCGCGCGCGTGCATGCGTTCGTGTGTGCGGACGTGAGAGAGAGAGAGAGAGAGAGAGAGAGAGAGAGAGAGAGAGAGAGAGAGAGAATGTGTGTGTGCGTGCGTGCGTGCGTGCGTGCGTGCGTGCGTGCGTGTGTGTGTGTGTGTGTGTGTGTGTGGGTGTGTGTGTGTGTGTGTGTGTGTGTGTGTGTGTGTGTGTGTGTGTGTGTGTGTGTGTGTGTGTGTGTGTGTGTGTGTGTGTGTGTGTTTGAGTGCACGCGCGTGCGCGCGCGAGTGTGAGTGTGAATACTTGTGTGCACGCATTGTATATGTGGGTGGCCTTCTGCGTAACCTTTCTGATGAGATCTCTTTCATTCCTAGCCAACCGAGACGCTGCTCATGAGGCAGGATGGCAAATAAATATGTTCTCATCGATCAGCATCGAGACCGATCCATTTTTTTTTTTCTGTTTGTTTGTTATGCCCTGACGTCTGGGTCATGGTGTTTTACAGCCCACACATCCAGCCATTCTGTCTGACTTTCTGCTCGCGTGGATCAACACTTTGAAAAAAAAAATGATTTGTGGGCTACCGAATGAAGCAATATGACGTCATGTGTATCCTTACAACGCAAAGTGTATTCCTCATATCGCAAGGTGCGTTCCAGTGACGTCACGTGACCCCTCCCGTGACGCAAAGTGCGTCTTCCATGACGTTATTTTCATTCCTTGAACCACAACACACATTCCTGGACGCAAATGTGCACCCCTCCAAGGACGCAAAGTGCGTCTTCAGTGGTCCGACCTACGTCACAATGTGCCCTTCTTCGTGATACAATGGACACCCTCTATGACGTCACATGCATCGTTCGTGACGCAATCAGCGAAACGCGCACTCCTCGAGACGCAGCAGTTTGAGTTTCTCCTGATTCCAGACTACCAAACATGTGGCTCAGAACAGGAAGCACAGCCCGTCCTCCGCCAGTTTCTTTGGTTACCTGTGATTCTTGGCACCCACAATGAAAGCTTTTTCCTTATTCGCCTGTCAGTCTGTTTCCCTCCATCCGCCAGTGTTATGACTGTCCAGGCATGTTGATATGCACTGTTTTCCTTTGTGCTGCGTACTGGCTCAAACCAATACATCAAAAGCTTCGCCGAGTAATAAACTTACATCCTTCAACACATGTCAAAAAAACTACCAACTAATAACTAAACTAACAACCAACCAAACAACCAAACCAAACCAACTAACCAACTAACTAACCAACCACCAA
>JADBJO010004597.1:32500-37500 GCA_016801955.1 Conus betulinus
GTCTTTCCCATCATGGACTTCTTCTACAGTTTTGTTTCATAATGGACACCTCCTACAGTCTAGTTTCATAATGAACATCTACAGTCTTGTTTCATAATGGACACCTCCTACAGTCTAGTTTCATAATGAACATCTACAGTCTTGTTTCATAATGGACACCTCCTACAATCTTGTTTCATAATGGACACCTCCTACAGTATATTGTTTCATAATGGACACCTGCTACAAAGTTGTCTCATAATGGACACCTTCCTACAGTCTTGTTTCATAATGGACACCTCCTACAATCTTGTTTCATAATGGACACCTCCTACAATCTTGTTTCATAATGGACACCTCCTACAGTCTTGTTTCATAATGGACATCTACAGTCTTGCTTCATAATGGACATCTACAGCTTTGTTTCATAATGGACACTTCCTACAGTCTTGTTTCATAATGGACACCTTTTACAGTCTTGTTTCATAATGGACACCTCCTACAGTCTTGTTTCATAATGGACACTCCCTACAGTTATGCTCACAATGGACACCTCCTACAGTTATGTTTCACAATGGACACCTACAGTTATGTTTCACAATGGACACCTCCTACAGTCTTGTTTCATAATGGACACCTCCTACAGTCTTGTTTCATAATGGACACCTCCTACAGTCTTGTTTCATAATGGACACCTCCTATAGTCTTGTTTCATAATGGACACCTCCTATAGTCTTGTTTCATAATGAACATCTACAGTCTTGTTTCATAATGTACACATCCTACAATCTTGTTTCATAATGGAGACATCCTAAAGTCTTTTGTTTCATAATGGACACCTCTTACAGTCTTGTTTCATAATGGACACCTCCTACAGTTATGTTTCATAATGGACACCTCATAATGGACATCTCCCACAGTCTTGTTTCATAACGGACATCTCCTGAATTCTTGTTTCATAATGGACACTCCTACAGTTTTGTTTCATAATGGACATCTACAGTCTTGTTTCATAATGGATACCTCCTACAGTCTAGTGTTTCATAATGGACACCTCCTACAGTCTAGTTTCATAATGAACATCTACAGTCTTGTTTCATAATGGACACCTCCTACAATCTTGTTTCATAATGGACACCTCCTACAGTATTGTTTCATAATGGACACCTGCTACAAAGTTGTCTCATAATGGACACCTTCCTACAGTCTTGTTTCATAATGGACACCTCCTACAATCTTGTTTCATAATGGACACCTCCTACAATCTTGTTTCATAATGGACACCTCCTACAGTCTTATTTCATAATGGACATCTACAGTCTTGCTTCATAATGGACATCTACAGCTTGTTTCATAATGGACACTTTCCTACAGTCTTGTTTCATAATGGACACCTTTTACAGTCTTTGTTTCATAATGGAACCTCCTACAGTCTTGTTTCATAAAGGACACTTCCTACAGTTATGCTCACAATGGACACCTCCTACAGTTATGTTTCACAATGGACACCTACAGTTATGTTTCACAATGGACACCTCCTACAGTCTTGTTTCATAATGGACACCTCCTACAGTCTTGTTTCATAATGGACACCTCTACAGTCTTGTTTCATAATGGACACCTCCTATAGTCTTGTTTCATAATGGACACCTCCTATGGTCTTGTTTCATAATGAACATCTACAGTCTTGTTTCATAATGTACACATCCTACAATCTTGTTTCATAATGGAGACATCCTAAAGTCTTTTGTTTCATAATGGACACCTCTTACAGTCTTGTTTCATAATGGACACCTCCTACAGTTATGTTTCATAATGGACACCTCATAATGGACATCTCCCACAGTCTTGTTTCATAACGGACATCTCCTGAATTCTTGTTTCATAATGGACACCTCCTACAGTTTTGTTTCGTAATGGACATCTACAGTCTTGTTTCATAATGGACACATCCTAAAGTCGTTTGTTTCATAATGGACACCTCCTACAGTTTTTGTTTCACGATAGACATCTACGATGTTGTTTCATAATGGACACCTCCTACATTCGTGTTTCATATTGGACACCTCTTACAGTCTTGTCTCCTAATGGACATCTGCAGTCTTGTTTCATAATGGACATCTGCAGTCTTGTTTCATAATGGACACCTCCTACAGTTTTATTTCACGATAGACATCTACAATGTTGTTTCATAACGGACACCTCCTACATTCGTGTTTCATATTGGGACCTCTTACAGTCTTGTCTCATAATGGACATCTGCAGTCTTGTTCATAATGGACATCTGCAGTCTTGTTTCATAATGGACATCTGCAGTCTTGTTTCATAATGGATACCTCCTACAGTCTTGTTTTATAATGGATACCTCCTGTGGTACTGTGTCATAATGGATACAGCCTATGGTCCTGTGTCATAATGGATACCTCCTACGGTCCTGTGTCATAATGGATATCGCCTACGGTCCTGTGTCATAATGGATACTTCCTATGGTCCTGTGTCATAATGGATACATCCTATGGTCTTGTGTCATAGTGGATACATCTTATGGTCATGTGTCATAATGAATAATTACAGTCTTCCTATGCAGATTTCCTAAAGTTTTGTTTCTTAATGGAAATTTATTGTGTTCCTGTATTACAATGAACTCTTCCTATAGCTCTGTTTCTTAACGGACACCTCCTATATATCTATTTCATTAAAGACACTTCCTGTGTTCCTGTTTGATAATGAACACTACTTGAGGTGATAGTTGGTGATAGGCATAACAGCCATTTTCTATAGTCCTCTTAAAAATGGACTGTACCATAGCCCTGTTTGGTAATTGATATAATTATAGTCTTTTTCATAACGGACGCTTCAAAATGTCATATTTTATAATGGACATTTCTTATGGTCACGTTTCATAACAAATCCTTGCTGCCACAATCCAGCTTCATCATAAACAAATTCCAACAGTCTGTTTTATGATGGACAATTTCTGAAGCTCTGTTTCGTAACAGACACTTCCTAAAAATGGCATTACAAAACGGACCGTTACTGTGGTCCTACTTCATAAAAAAAACTTTCCGTGGTCCTGTTTTGTTACTCAGCTCTTGTGGTCCTACTTTAGCATCCCTTCATCTTTTCCAATCGTCATTTAAGCATCACCTCCCTGAATTCTTAGCATTTACACCCAGCATGACTTTATACGCACTCATTTTTATTTTCTCAATGTAAGCGGCCCTTGTACAATTAATTCACACCCACTAACAACGCCCCCCGCATGCCTTCTACAACTGTCGATGTGCTGACGTTCTTTTCAGACGGTGACTTTTGTTTTTTAAACATTCAAACGGGATCATAACTGTGGACAAGGTGTTAAAAATAAGGGATTTGTGTTATTTCTCTTGAAGAGAAAATGTTCGTAAATTTGCCCTCATTGCAATTTCCCGAGGACACTGCGTTGACACGATAGAAGACATCGACTCTACATTTTCAACATTTGGGATGTCTGAAACTGGATCATGTTATACCAGCCCTTGTGGCAAAGTGGTTAGGTTCGCAGACTCCCGGTTGGGAGGTCGTGGGTTTGATTCCCGTTAAGGTCCTTCATTTGTGGGAACTTTCCGCCCCCATCGGCTGCTACCCAGAGTTGAGTTTGCTATGGGCTCCGTTGGAAAGAGTGGGACCACACAGTCGATTTTCATCCAATTAATAAATGGTCTCTGAGGGTGTGTTGCTCATATTTCTTACCAACACTGCAGATGTCTGTATCTCTCGGATCTGACTGACTTCGGAATATACGATGAAACTAAGCAATCTCAAACCTGAATGTCCGTGGGCATCATCTTCACCATTCCCATCCTCATCCATCAGCATTGAAAAAAGTCTCGACTTCTGTAGCTGTTCATACCCTGCTATCATGGTGACATCAGATTAATCACTCTCTATGTCAAGGTCCTTGGTTTGGTTTTCTCAGGGTCAGCGGTATCCGTAGATTGATGTGAACTGTCGTTGAACGGACATGGTGGTACTCTCCGGGTGAAGAGCTCACTCGCGCTGGCTCTGCGACTAAGCAATTATTGTCGTCAGTAAGGGTGACCTGCGTATGTTAGATCAGAACAGACAGCACTGAACACCATTGAAGTGACTCGGCAGCCGCGCAGTGTGTTCCCTGCTGGGTTGCCTTCTGGCGACTTGACGTCGACCGCTCCCTGTGGCGGGACAGGGGACTGGAATCAGCGGTGTGGATGCAACGCCCTAAAGAGGCAGGGAGATGAGACAACAACAAAAAAAGTTGGATCATGTTATCATTATTGTTAAAAAAAACAAACAAACTTTATGGTTCAAAATAGGGGAGAATGTCGACCATCACTATGAACAGAAACGTGCACACATGATACACGGATTATGTTGGTCGATTCCTAGCAATCAAAACTCTTACATACCCAGGTGTTGCTCCAAGGCAGCGTGTCCGAAACTTTCCTAAATAAAAACGTGAAAGAAAACAAACGTTTCTGGCATCCTCATCATTTTTTTTTTGTTCTGTCACAACTGCACAGAGAGACAGCTGAATATACAAGAAGTAATGGGAACTGACATCACAGACTTATTTTCGGAATTTTCTGCTTTTCGTGAACAAAAACTGACGGCAGGTGATTATGTATCTGGGCATTTTTGCTATAACTGCACCGTGCACGGGTTGTAAGTTTCTAAACACTAATGTCACACACACACACACACACACACACACACACACACACACACACACACACACACCAACACACGCTGATGTATTTAGACCTTATCCCCGAAGACGGAATGTGGCAGCCTGACTGGTTGATTTAAAAAGGTGCTGAATCTGGGAGTGTTCTAGATGAAGAACCAAAAAGATTGACCTGTAACAATAACAGTAGGCCTAGCATTGACGTTGTCGTCAAGCTATACTAAACATTGCTAAGTGCATTTTCGTTATTTTGTTTGTTTTTGTTTCACCTGAGGAAGACCTAAGAGGTCGAAACGCGTTGTGTTTTGTCTTGTGA
>JADBJO010004597.1:42500-45000 GCA_016801955.1 Conus betulinus
TCAGAGAGCTGGAGCTGGATTCTTTGAGCGACGTAACAAGGACGCAAAGGGAGAAGGCCCAGATAAGAAAAGGGATGAATGGAGAGGTTCTGGAAACGGTGGAGAGAAGGAAGGTGAGATTTAAGAGAGAGAGAGAGAGAGAGAGAGAGAGAGAGAGAGAGAGAGAGAGAGAGAGAGAGAGAGAGATTCGTGCTAATCACTGAATAATTATAACAGCAAATATATGAAATATGATAATGATTCTGCTTGTGTCCATGATCAGAGAGAGAGAGAGAGAGAGAGAGAGAGAGAGAGAGAGAGAGAGAGAGAGGATACTTTAAGCAATGATTTCTATCGTGAGCTAGAAATGGGATGTCCCCGCAGTTCTGAAGACGATGGGTCTTCATCATCAGGTGTCTGCGTAAGGTCTTTCGCACCCCCTGCACCTCCTGTTCCTCCTAATGCGTGTTCCTCGTTCCTTCGTTCGTATATACCGAGCACCTGGACGCGCGTGTGCGTGCATGCGTATGAGTGTGTTTGGGTGTGAGCGTGTGAGTGTGAATAAATGTGTGTGTGTGTGTGTGTGTGTGTGTGTGTGTGTGTGTGAGTGAGTGAGTGAGTGCGTGTGTGCGTGCGTGTGTGTGTGTGTGTGAGACGACCTTCCCTGCAACTGTCATTTGCCATCGAAGTGACCATCGCCAGAGATAGACACACTTGCACGCATGCTCTCTCTCTCTCTCTCTCACACACACACACACACACAAATACAGAGAGAGAGAGAGGAGAGGGGGGGGGGGGGGGGAGGCGAAGATCAATACAGGATGAAGGCAAAACAGAGACACAGCGACAGATGACGATCCTTAAGGCTGCTAAGTGACTTTTGATTGATCTGCCGCCCAACAAGAATAAATGGAACTTCAAAATCCAAAGAGCCTCCGCTAGCAAACCCACACATTATCTGACACGCCTTGGGATCAGAGAGAGAGAGAGAGAGAGAGAGAGAGAGAGGATAGCGTGTCCAATCGTGCTTTTTTTGTGTCTGTTTTGTCCTTTTCGTTGTTATAATGTCCTGAGCAAATGATAGATTACAGCAGCATACATTTTGTACAAGAAAATCCTTCCAGATCTCCACTACCCATTTAAAAAATCAATCGTGTGGAAAACTAAGGGTGATGAATATAAATATGGGAGAAAAGACGAAGAGCAAAGAGTCAATACTTTCTTCTTCTTCTTGTTTTCCTCCTGTTCTTTTTCTCCTTCTCTTCCTTTTTTGCTTCTTCTTCTCCTCCTCATCCTCCTCTCTCTCTCTCTCTCTCTCTCTCTCTCTCTCTCCACACACTCACACACACACACACACACACACACACACACACATACATATAGGAGAGAGAGAGAGAGAGAGAGAGAGAGAGAGAGAGAGAGATTGTCGCCTACTCTCTAGACAGGCAATGACATGTTGAATGACAGGTCTGCACATCGTACAATATAGTAAGGCATTCATTTCGCGAAAAAGATTAGATTGCGGTACAGAGTTATTAAATGAAAAAAAAAAAATCGTTTTCGATTACCTCTTGAAACCCAGCGCTGTACATAGACAGAAAGTGAAGTCACTTTTGGGGCTGCCTGCCTTGGTCTGAAGTTGTAGTGAAATTGTTACAAAACATAGGCCAATGTCACTATTACATGTCACTTAGTGGGAGACTAAAGTCAGATCTATAAGGTCAAATCTACAAAATCAGATCTATAAAGATCAGATCTATAAAGTTAGATCTGTGTAGTCAGATCTACAGCGTTTATGTTTTGTCAGGCATTGTCGAGAAAGTCGATCTATAAAGTCAAATCTATAAGGTCAAATCTATAAACATCAGATCTATAAAATTAGATCTCTTCAGTCAGATCTACAGCGTTTGTCTTTTGCAGGCATTGTGGAGAAAGAGTGGTTGCAGAAAAAAGGAGGGGGGGGGGGGGGGGGGGGGAGAAACTATGACATCATATGTGCATAACGTAAGACAGTCTTTCCCAGGACACAGTCCTTCCTCTCTTTCGTTTAAATCTAATCCTTAATACACTGCTTTCAGAACAAAACCATACCTCCCTGTTCCCCTGTCTGGGACCCTTACATGCTTGCGCTGTACTGTTCATGTTTGCGGCCGGAAAAAAAAAGCCATACAAATATGCGAACGTGCGCAAAGAGTTATGTGCTTAGACCTGTATTCGATTATCCGAGCATGCCTTGAATTAAATGCATTAGTGTAAATCCTTGCATGTATTGCTGTCTCTAAAAGCACTGGCTTCAGTGTTCTCATTGTCAATGTCTTATGAAGGGGCTGGGCCCGGTAGTCCGACGTTTCGATAGTCCGACACATAGGTAGTCCGACACCCCACGTTCAGATGTTTCGATAATCCGACACTGTAAGAAAAAGTAGCGATAGTCCGACATCCCACGATTCCGACAATTCTAACTCGTTTCGATAATCCGACACACAACCCAGTTTTATAATTCCCGTTAGTCTGACATATT
>JADBJO010004597.1:50000-52500 GCA_016801955.1 Conus betulinus
AGGCAATGACGCCCTACAAATTCATATTGAAAAATATAGTCATGATTACATGAATTTGAAAAGACGAGAACGTCTCCCTTTATGGGCCAAGATGAATTACGGTCTATCTATTAATTACGATTTCTCATAAAACCATGCTGTGCCTGTAGACCCTTAAGGGTTCTCGTGACAAAATCTGAGTCTGAGTGTCTCTCTCTCTCTCTCTCTCTCTCTCTCTCTCTCTCTCTCTCACACACACACACACACACACACACACACACACACTCTCTCTCTCTCTCTCTCTCTCTCTCTCTCTCATACATACTGCATCAGTAAAGAGCCGTAAAATGAAAGCAATACAGCAATAACACCATCTGTTACAACGCAACACGTGACAAGCTCAGCAGGCGAAGGTTGTGTCTTCAACCGGTGAACGACACTCTGGAGAGCGAAGTGTCAGGAATGGCAACCCCACCATGTCACACAAAGATGACATACCGCCACAGCGCACGAAACAAGTCTGTAACTTGAACTACAGTAGCAACTCATTGTCATGGGACCATACCGTTACCAAAACTGGTAGAAACTGCCATGGTAACCGGTTTGTTCATTGAACACCATAATTTCTTTACCAGAAACTGTTAGAACATAAATCAGGAATTATTACAGTCTGCTTTTTTTTTCTTTGTTGTTGTCGTAATTATTCGTGTTCGCACTTACTGGCTTGGTCTGGCGGTCAAAACAGTAATCGCGGATCATGAAAACAGGTAATTATGACTGATGACGACAGGTTACTGTGACGAGCATCATTCACACTGTATGGCTAGTATTACCGCGCGGACTGAAGATTTTCCTAATATTCGTTTGAATCTAAGCAGAATACCGGCAGCCGGTGAATACCGGACAACAATTTCCACAGTAGTTTCACTTGGGTCGAAAGGTTGATCTTTTTCTTCGGATTCCCTTATCTGATGTCTAAATAGAGCCCAAACTTGTGAACTCAGTTGTTCTCACGTCCAAATTACAGTGTTCACGTCTTCATTAAAATGGTATTGATTTCAAATGAAAAAGAAATAAAGATTACCGTTTATTGATGATAATTAAGTTTTTCGTCGTAAACATAATAATTGTGTTTTTTGACGCAAAAAATCTCCCATAAACTGGTTCAAACTGTTTTATTATTGCTATGTTCAGTACAATCATAATGTACTCCACTAACACACACACACACACACACTAAACACACACACACACACACACACACACACACACACACACACACACACACACACACAGAGAGAGAGAGAGAGAGAGAGACGAGAGAGAGAGAGAGAGAGAGAGAGAGAGAGAGAGAGTTTCTCGTTGCGTTCTGCTTTTCTAACGGAGCTCGTTCGTCCTTTGTTGTACTGGAGTGAGCTATTCTTTCAAATCTATTCATCTCACCAGAGTATCAGGAAAACTTGTTTATTCCATATTCAAATTGGTAGCTCTAAAAGCCTCGTTTAAAAAGATGACCTAACTTCAAGGGTACGGTTTAGGAGAGACTGTCATTGGTTTCTTTGGGAAGAGCTGAAATCAGGCTCATTATTGATTGTTCACAATCAATATTACAGGCTGGTGCCTACGCAGAGCTGCTGAATGCACTAAGGAGGTGTGTGTGTGTGTGTGTGTGTGGGGGGGGGGGGGGGGGGGGGGGGGGGGAGTTGCCGGGGGTGGGGGTGGGTGGGGGGAACTGAACAGGAAGACTTCAACCACACAGTCGAGCTTTATCTTCTTACAAGTTGCGTCTTTGACCACAGAGTTACTCCCAATTTCTGTGACGAACACTGCAGATGTCTGTATCTCCCGGGCCTGGCATGTACCAGGATGGAATGAAAAAAAGTACAGAACAACTCTGTCATGTAGTCTCAGACCATTGTAGGGATCAATAGTACTGTCTTCAACATCCTCATCCACCATCATAAAAAAATACCACTATGTGTGTGGATACATGACAAAAAACAACAACAAAAAAAAAACAGAAGAAAAAAAAAAAAAACAAAAAAAAACGAGAAGTACGCCAGAGAAAGGGCAGACCACTGCAGTCCTTTTTTTTCTTTCTTTTTTTTTTTTTTTTAACTGTGCAGTGACTGAATAAATATCCCTTCTGCCACCGTTATGGATGGTATTGTGTCCAACAGATTCCAGCTGTAACCCGAATCCATACCAAATCCATATACAAAGTTATTAGAAATCAACGTAATAAACGTTTTTTCTTTTTTTTTTTTTTGATCATCGAGATCCATGAATTTTTTTCGAGAAATTTCACAAAACTGTCGCAAAATACTCTATCTCTCACAATGCAAGTGAAACTGGAAAAAAAAAAAAATCCTGGATTCACACTTTAGACCAGATCCATCCTTAAGTTTCCTGGGTTCGTCAATAGACCATGTACCATCTTTCCCCCCAAATGTAGCGAGAAGTGAGAAAGAGGTGGACAGAATAAAGAGAGAGAATGACGCTTCAAGCGTTCTGCTTCATC
>JADBJO010004597.1:75000-77500 GCA_016801955.1 Conus betulinus
ATCTTTTCTTTTCAATCTCAAGAGCTCCTGATATTCTCTGCGTTTTTGTTATACTAATTTCTTATTGTTTCATTGTCATATTTATGTTGTTAACACTGCCTCAAATGGTGATTGAGCAGCTTTTTGATTTTGGGCTACATTCTTGATCAAACCATGGATCTGACCGTTCCCTTCAGACTGTAATGGTTTTTCTCATACATGAACTAGCTGTGAGCAATGCATTATTGAACACTTGAACGACTTTATTTACATCTCCATCAACCGGAGAGAGAGAGAGAGAGAGAGAGAGAGGAGAGAGAGAGGAGAGAGAGAGAGAGAGAGTGAGTGAGTGATGAGTTTGAGAGAGAAAGAGAGAGGTGGGGGGGGGGGGGGATACTGTAATACCAACTGCTGTGTAATACACACCTGTTGCTGAAATCTGAACAGCCAAGCCACAAAAGAAAATGTCACAATCAATCCCCCTTTTCCCTCCCCCCCTTCCAACACACGTACAGGCACAAAGGAACATCAACACACACACCACACACACAACACACACACACACACACACACACACACACACACACACACACACACACATATACATACATACATACACACACGCAGTCATTTAAAAGCGGAGAAGAAATCACAAACAACGACAATTAACAAAACAAATCCCTAAATCATACAGAGATAGAAAAAACTAGACAGGCAGACAGACAGACAGACAGACAGACAGAGATAAACAAACAGACAGACAAACAGATAGACAGGCAGGCAGACAGTTACACTAAACATACTTGGACAAACGTACACAGAAACTGACACAGACAGAAATACACAGACACAGACAGACAGACAGACAGACAGTCAGACAGGCAGACAGACACACACACACACGCGCAGTACACACACACACGCACCACACACACACACACACACACACACACACACACACACACACACACACACACACACACACACACACACACACACACTCACACACACAACACACACACACACACACACACACACACACACACACACACACACACACACACACACACACACACACACACTAACACACACAAACACACACACGCGTGCGCGCTGGACAACTAGCTCTTTCTATCGGCTGTGGCTGTGTGATGTAATCTTCAGTCCATCCCATTACTGACTGGCAGCGGTCTGCCTCGTCTTTCTCCCCGATCAATGCCAGCACAGAGCTGCTTGCCTCTCCCCCCCCCCCCCCCCCCCTCTTCCTTCCCAATCACCACCACAGTCATCCATACTGTGTCCGTGCCTTCCCCATAACGGTTTGAAATCTACAGTGATACCGGTCTTGACAAAATTCACTTTGTCTTCATACTGTTTGTAGCTCAGCCAACTGCAAGGGGCCTGTCATGTTTCTCGTCTCGTCGAAATCCACCCACACAGATCTTAAGAAAACGAAAACAAAACAACAACAAAGCAAACAAACAAAAAACAACAAAAAACATAAAAAAAGGTCCATACAACCTCTTAGAAAACATTTCTTCAACACCCACACGAATGCTTAAAGATCTTTAACCCATAGAATATTAGATCAGATGAAAAATATTTTTCCGTGTGTTTGTATATTTGCGTGAACAATATAACAATCGGCTCTGTGTGTGTGTGTGTGTGTGTGTGTGTGTGTGTGTGTGTGTGTGTGTGTGTGTGTGTGTGTGTGTGTGTGTGTGTGAAGAATTTCTCCTTTGCTGTTGTTTATCTCTTGTACTTCGTAGTAGAAAAAAACACGAGGGAGAAAGTGTAAAAATATATTCTTTGGTTACATCATATGCAGACTGGCAAAATCATGATGAATAACTGAAATTTGAAACTGAAAAAAAAAAAACGTCTTCAAGCTGATCAGCAAGCGTGAAAAAAAAATAAATACCAACATACTATCCTGCTGTCATAATGTATGCGTGTGATGACGGCGTATGCATGCAACGTATTTTTTATCGGCAAGAAATAAATAATGGTTGAATCATAAACTTGTATATATATATATATATATATATATATATATATATATATATATATATATATATATATATATATATATATACATACACACACACATACCATACATATATATATATATATATCTTTTTTGTTAGTAAAAAATAATTACAGAGCCTGTTTATCTTTCAGGAACTCAAACATCACATCAGGTGGAACATCTCTGAACAGGGCTGTTTATGTCTGGCATCATGTGAGTGCCAACACTCTGTCCGGACATGTTTCATCGTCAGCAGCACAAGCACCACAGCGCTTCTTCACCTTTACAACAAACACGAGTGAGTTAAGAAAAGAAGAGAAGAAAGAATGACCCGTGCAATCAGCACAAATCTGGCATTTCTTTCAGGCCACCAATGGCAGACACTTGAACCTCTATAAGGATGGACGACATGAAACAAACACTGAGGAAAATGCTGAGGGGAGAATGGATGGGGAGTGAATACAGAAACAGGAAAAAAAAAATAAGAGAAGG
>JADBJO010004597.1:95000-97500 GCA_016801955.1 Conus betulinus
GTACATCTTACATTACCAATGTCACATCTGTTCAGACAGGTATATGAGATGCTTCTAGTTGTGCATGAAGAGAGAGAGAGAGAGAGAGAGAGAGAGAGAGAGAGAGAGAGAGAGAGAGAGAGAGAGAGAGAGAGAGAGAGAGAGACGAACGAACGAACGAACGAATGATTTAATGAGGTAAGTTTTGCAAAGCTCATTCTCATCCAGGGGTTACAATGGAGGTGAGGCCGTTCGAAATTGAATGTCAAGGAATGCACACAAACAATGAATGTCAGAAAACGCAGAAAGAAAGAAAGAAAGAAAATAGCAACGCGATGAGGAAACCAAATCACGGAAGCAAACATCAAACATCGAACACCGATGTGTTTGCCATTGTGATTGCCAAAACGTGTATCCACAGTCAGCAAGATTTCCGTTCTCCACAGCTGAATTGTTTCTGGAAGGCACATTCTTCTCTCAATCAATCAATCTATTTATATATCTATCCATCTTTGTATCTATCTATCTGTCTATCTATCTATCTATCTATCTATCTATCTATCTATCTATCTATCTATCTATCTATCTACCATCCACCTATCTACCTCTCTCTCTCTGTCTACCCACCTACCTATCTATTTACCCATCGGCGACCAGAGCGGCTGTGCCTTCACGTCGCTCTGCTTGAATTTGCTGTCTGCCGTCCATCCGTGGTCACTGTCCTCGATAACACAGTCAGCCGTTTCAAGCCACTTTCTTTTCGATAAAAACAAACAAGCAAAAAAAAAACCCCAACCCACCCAAACCAAAGCAAGCCAAACCAAACCAAACCAAGCCAAACCAAACCAATATAAATGTGACCTTTCAGGATCAGATTCAGATGTGTAATATTTGTTTCTAACTACGTTCACTCATTACTTTTATTTCTATCCAACACGAAAAGCAGACCAGCCCTCTGAATAGTAGAAAGAGCGGTCGGTCTTTTTGAACTCTGTAATGCACTGTAATGCACGGATGTGGGGGGGGGGGGGGGGGGGGGGGGGGGGGGGGGGGGGGGGGGGGGGGGGGGGGGGGGGGGGGGGGGGGGGGAAGAAGGTAAGGTGCGTCGTCGGACGTTCAGTGATACAAATGACGTCACTAGTGACGAAAACTCCCTGCGTGTCATGGTGGCGTGGCTGGCGAGACAGTGCAGGCGTGACGTTGATGACGCAGGGGCTCCTGGACGGTGCGGGTGGAGGGCAGTGAGGGGCAGCCGGCCCACAGACTGACCCCCGCACTCCCTGGAGAGACCACGGCAGTGGCACGGTCAGAAACGTCCGGGCCGGGGAAATTAACAGGACACCCTCACTACCCCAGAGAATGGTCATTCTTGAACTATAATGTCGAGAACTTGTTATATCATCTCAGCGGATGTTACGTCTGTGAACTATGGCAACCCATTTCCTTTTATTTCACTGGAACGTTTCTTGACTTTTTTTTTTTACGATTATGACAATAAAGATTTCCAGACTAAAGTTCTATGCTCTCAAAACAAGAACACCCAAAAAAACGTTCAAGCACGGAAGGAATTGGGGAAAGTATTGGCATTAGTAGAGGATTCTTTTGAAAAAACAAATTGTGGGAGAAATCAGTGTTCACTATGGAAGTACTGTTGCGGTTAAAACGATAGAAGTATTCCAAACAGAGACTAAAAATGTCGTTCTAGTTGTGTTCGATATGTTGCACATTAATAAGGCAGTCCACCGTATTAAGAAACTGATCTAGAGAACAACCGTCTGTTGATTTTGGAAAGAACGTTTGTCACAAGCTATGCAGACTGAAGATGTGTTGGCGAATGTGGGTTGTGAATATATGTATAGAGGTGGGGCGTGGAATTGGGGGATAAATGCAGGGACAGGTTGTGAATGATCTATTTTTTAAATATATGTAATGATGTTATGGGTTTTGGAAGAGTCGCAAAGCTGATGAGTTTCTCCGTGGTTCTGAAGATGTTACTATCAGTAAATTTTGCACTGAACTGTTGTATTTCTGCTCTCTGTTTGATCCTATAATTTTGAAAGCAAATCGCACAGGAGGTCTCACGCCGAGGATAATAACCGTAATAATAGATATTTAAGGCACTTACTTTTATAAAAAGTCCTAAGCGTTTTCAAAGTTCTTAGCGCACACAGAGACACACAGACACAGATAGACACACACACACACACACACACACACACACACACACACACACACACGCACGCACGCACGCACGCACACACACACACGCACGCACGCACGCACGCACGCACGCACACACACACACACACACACACACACACACACACACACACCAATGTAAATTAATCATTTTCTTGCTTCACAGTTGCGCTGTGTGCGTTGCAGACAAATCATTTTCCTGGCATTTACCCGTCAGCCTGCCGTGGAGAAATGTACTGGGCAAAGGACACTTTTTTCTTTCTTTCTTTCCTTCTTCTTTCTTCTTCCCTCCTGCTTCCCTCTCCTAATTTTTTATTTTTTT
>JADBJO010004597.1:110000-120000 GCA_016801955.1 Conus betulinus
ACTCAACCGTTCAATAGTCAACTGTCCTTTCATGACCGTTGTAACGGTGATTTGTGGACTACACCGATACCCTGGGCTTGAAATTATTTTGCAAACAACAACAACAATGTAATAATAATGATGATGAAATAAGAGACTCCACTGATTATTTTTTTAGAGCCTGCATTCATATGTTTCGGACAAATGTTGTATGAGGCATATCCATGCAAGTTTGCAATTCAGTTTCGGTTTCTAAAACGTTGGGTAACTATGTCACATTTTCGGGGTGGGCTTTTTGGAGCGATGTATGTTCTTTAAGGACATTCGCAATGAAAATAACACCTTTGTTGCTTAGTAACAGAAATCCAACCTGGAATGGAAAACGTGCACAAACAAGAAAACGTCACACTGAGCTGGTGCGCTTGTCTCAGTCGAGCTATGTACTGCGATGTCCCGTTTTAGACTATCGAAAATCCACGCTGAACAACAGAGACGGCGGCCCTCTTATGTGGTTTGACCATCCAGTTCTCTCCCCCCCTTCTCTGGCATGAGTTCCGTTAGTCAGACTCTTTCTTGTACAGGACAAAATCACCCAGCCTGGAGCCTGCGAGGAGTGACGGATTGGCAGCAGTGAAAACAGACCTCTGTGTAGCCCCAAGAGATTGCCTGGATGTTACATCTCTTTCTGCTGCTAAACATCAATGGGCTTCTTATTGTTAGCGTGGATATTACATCCCTGTCTGCTATAAATCAATGATGTTGTTTTAGCGTTATTCCGCTCAGCTCTTCCCGGGGGACATGGGCCGTGAGGGTGGGTGGGATGGAATGGGGTTCGGGGGAAGGGTGTCGGGGAATGGTTGGAGTCTGCGGGGGACGGGGGGGGGGGGGGGGGGGGGAGTGGGGGTCATCCGGTACGGACCCACCCCCACAGTTCAAATGTCAGGCTGCTGACACGTGGCAGGAGAGGGCTGCATACATGGCCACCGGTTGGATTGCCTCACTGTGTAAACACCACTGTTCATTCCACAAAGGACTGTTCACCCTTACCTCGGGAGGAAAAAAATGTTGCGTCAGGAGATCCAACAGCTAAAAAAGCCCCTCTGTCTAGTATCAATCGCGAAGGAAATTAAAAAGAATTCAGCGAACCGAGTAGCCCGAGAACATGCATTGATAGACGCAGAATGAAAGAATCAGAAAAGATAATTAGTTTAAACAAACTGAATGCCTAATTCAGCTCTGTTCTATGATTTGTTTTCTTTATTTCTATCAATTTGAATTCAAATAACAGCTTGTTACAAGACAAATAAGTAAAACACAGATTTTTTTTCTGCATGTTGACAACACTCTCACACTACAGCCAGAGCGGTATAGACCACAGACGTGTACACATGCTGCATAGTACAACACAACGCCATGCACACAGAGACAGAGAAACAAGAACGATTTCCCCCGTCCCCCCAACCTACATAAAACAGCACATTACCATGTCGATGAAGTTCAGGATATAGAAAAGAAAGTGGCAAAATGAGATTTACAGCAACAAAAAGGTAAATATCACACACACACACACACACACACACACACACACACACACACACACACACACACACACACACACACACACACACACACACACACGCACGCACGCACGCACGCACGCACACACACACACACACATGCATTAAGTATAGATGATAATAACACGACTCTGAAAGTGTTGAGTCAGGCTATCAGTTGGATTTCACATTGCGAATACATTTCTATAAGTCTTTTTGTCTTTTTTCAAATGCACCGTACATAGTAAAATCCTCTGATTCGTGGACACAATGACAGTATTCTCTCTTTCGTCTACTTTGGTTGAAAGGCGATCTCACCATGGCTCCATCACATGATAACAGTTTGAAGCTGGCTTGGTGGTTCTGGTGCAGTCGAAAGTTCTAGCAGATATTAGATACTAAACGATAGGCTGAGCAGAGGACTTCGAACAGAGGAGAATTCTGTAGTGACCATACGTAAATTGAGTGCCACTACAGTCTTCCCCATTGAACAGTGCCTAGTACGAGGACAGCATCACACTCTTCTTATACTACCACATTTTTCAGTAACTTATTTATTTCTTCATCACACAGAGAGCTGTAACCTACACACACAACAATGCATTCTTTGTTGGTGTTTCATCTTCAGTGCCCCATAGAGACATTATGTGCACGCCGGCCATGCCAAACACAGCTACATTCGGATTTGTCCTCTCACATTCCCAATGTCGGCAGTCCACAGAGGGCAGTTAGTATCAGGTCGTATAGCAGTGTACCAGAGATGACACGGAGCGTCACTTCGGTGGTGTTCAGTGGTTCCATGTAGGCATGGCACTACCCACTAGGCTGATGCCAATGCTTGGTTTGTCAAGTCCCACTATACACGTGAGTGAGCCTACCCAGCAAGACGGCCAGCCAGACGGTCTCACTGTCCATCCATCCAAGACGGCCCATGAACTTGCGGATAGACGACCTTGACAAAGACACGTCTTGGGTATAGACTGGATAGAAAATCGACACCGAGGTCACCGTAAGATCAGGACTTGAATGGCCGCATGATTTGACTGTTTTAAAGGCAGGCAATGTGGAAAAGAACATGTGCAGGCCATTCAGGGCTGAGACTGCATGACAGCGCAGTAATCCACGTTTTCTTTCATGGTATATCCAGGTGCCACCCAGGCCCAAGAGATACAGACACCTACTGCGTTGGTCAGAAATTCGACCACCACTCTTAAAACTTCCATTTTGGGACGAAACTGGTCTGCATGGCTCCAGCCTCTCCACTTGACCCCACAAAACACTGACCTCTGTGAAAGAGGTATGTAGGGCTGAAAACCCCACCAATAAACTCTCCACTTGATCCCACAAAACACTGACCTCTGTGAAAGAGGTATGTAGGGCTGAAAAACCCCACCAATAAACTCTCCACTTGACCCACAAAACACTGACCTCTGTGAAAGAGGTTGTAGGGCTGTAGGGCTGAAAAACCCCACCAATAAACTCTCCACTTGACCCCACAAAACACTGACCTCTGTGAAAGAGGTATGTAGGGCTGAAAAAACCCCACCAATAAACTCTCCACTTGACCCCACACAAAACACTGACCTCTGTGAAAGAGGTATGTGGGGCTGAAAACCCCCACCAATAAACGGCTTCTGAGGGGCCTCGAAACTATGACCTCTCAACCAAAAGCCTATAACACAAACCATGGCAGCAGATTAGGGGTAAGGAGGAAAGAATCTGCCCAGAAGATTGTGTGATACTGTTATTTTCTGTCTGCGTTTTATTCTGAATTTATAAGTTGCTTGTTAACCATCATATGCAATGACGTAACATGTAAAGAAAGTGCGCAGACATTCTCTGGTAAAGGCTGTTTTCATCAATGTAAGTTAGATTCAAACGAATGTAAAGGACTGAATACAGATTTCAAACATTCATAAAACGTGAATCTGGTTGGTGGCAGTTGGCAAAATGACAAATGGATTTTCATGATTAGAGTTTCAACATCATCGGCAGGCATACTTCAGGCGCGGCAACGTTTTCATTGGCAAAAATTGGTATGAAATATCTAACAAGCATGTTCATAAACAAAACAGTTTCTATTTTTTTTATTCATTCATCTGTGCACAGGTTACGACGACAGCAGAAATGACAGCAACAGCACCAACAACAATAGCTGAAGCAACACCAGTAGTTGTTAGTGCAGCAATAATAACAACAACAATAACAATGTCCACGAACATATAACGAATTCCGTGCTGAAATCAGTACATGATTGGAGACTTCTACAAAGATCTTCAGTCTACTCTCCCCAGAGATAGTTTTCGTACCGTTTTTGTTTCAGCGTTAATCAACACTCATGTATAATGGATCATCACTAACTATCCCCTGTCATCAGCATCAACAGAACTGGGACAGACAGCAGCAGGACGTATGGAACAGAAAGATAACATGTTTCAGGGACTCGCGAAGACCAACGCACGCGTCTTGCAAGCGGCGCTACCTATTCAGTTTTCACCGTCACCTTTGGGCTTGCCATTTCCCCCCAGTACAGCACAGAGCAGAGGCAAGGTGCACGTGATCAGCACGGCGTTTCCTTAACAACAGCTGTGGCTGACATTTGGAGGGAGCTGATGGACTAATCAGCCGGCAGTCTTATCACATCGGCTGTGCTGCTGGCTTTGGTTTCGTGTGCTTGTTTGTTTTGTTTCCTGTTAGGCTTTTTACCTTTCCCAGTTGTAGATTTGTTAGCAGGGTCTTGGTACGTGCGTGTGTGTGTGTGTGTGTGTGTGTGTGTGTGTGTGTGTGTGTGTGTGTGTGTGTGTATGTGTGTGTGTGTGTGTGTGTGTGTGTGTGTGTGTGTGTGTGTGTGTGTGAGAGAGAGAGAGAGAGAGAGAGAGAGAGAGAGAGAGAGAGTTTGAGTGTGTGTGTGTGTGTGTGTGTGTGTGTGTGTGTGTGTGTGTGTGTGTGTGTGTGTGTGTGTGCATGTATGACTGTCTGTTTGTGTGTGTGCATGCAAATTGTACGTGTGTGTCTCCATGTGTGTATGCATGCATGCATGCATTTATATGTATGTGTGTGTGTGTGTGTGTGTGTGTGTGTGTGTGTGTGTGTGTGTGTGTGTGTGTGTGTGTGTGTGTGTGTGTGTGTGTGTGTGTGTGTGTGTGTGTGTGTGTGTGTGTGTGTGCGCGCGCGCGCGCGCACGCGTTTGTGCTTATGCACAGGGAGGCTTTATTTACTATGAAAATAGTCTTGACACCAAAGACAGGTAAACATAAAAACAAGTCTCGCAAACGTGCATGGCGATGGGCGTGCACATGAGCACTCCTGAGTGTGTGTTAGTGTATGAGAGAGAGAGAGAGAGAGAGAGAGAGAGAGAGAGAGAGAGAGAGAGAGAGAGAGTGTGTGTGTGTGTGTGTGTGTGTGTGTGTGTGTGTGTGTGTGTGTGAGAGAGAGAGAGAGAGAGAGAGAGAGAGAGAGAGAGAGAGATCAAGGGAGAGAGAGAGAGAGATCAAGAGAGAGAGAGAGAGAGAGAGAGAGAGAGAGAGAGAGAGAGAGAGAGAGAGAGAACAAAACCGTTTTCATGGTTCAGACCGACTTACAATCTTTCAGACCAGGGGGTACATTTTGAGAACACATCATACAATTTTTTATAATTGTTGAGAGAGCATACACACACAAGCATAACCGCAGAAACGCATGCATACACACGGAAAACACTTACCAACTCCCACGCACATGCCCTTTTTTCTTCCCCACCCCTCCACTCCGCCTGTCCCATTCATACCCTATCTTGCATTCTCCCTTCATACCTCCATTTCTCAGCCCCCTTCCACCAAAAAAAGAAAAACATACTTACAACATACTTACAGTCATTTTGAACACCTTTTGATCAATCATTGTCTGTAATTATTCAGTTTCTTCCATTTTCTTTTTCCTTGATTGCATTGTGTAGCATAAATCTCAACAGTTTTCTTAATGCGTTTTCTTTGTGGTAACGTTTGTCCCGCTGTTTTGATTGGGAACATTTGGGTCAACAATTGCAACTGTTCTTCCAGAAATTTCTCATAAGCAGTACAATGAAACAGAAAGTGAACATCATCTTCCGATCAATTTCTGTCAGAGAAATGTCGTGTTCCTTATTTTCACGTTAGTTTAAGAACCATCTTCTACAGTGTTTTGAACCACATACTCTCAGACGAAAGTTTGCGGACAGAAAGAGAGTGTGTATGTATAATAGTAAATGCAGGGTATTGTGAAGTCGAAGAAATTTTTCAATTCAAAATGGCACATCGTAACACGACATAAACCACCATTAAAAAAAAAGAAGGGCTGTTGGGGGGTGGGGGGGTGGGTGGGGGGCGGGGGGGGAGGACAGTGACAGGGGTAACAAGAGTAACAAAGACGGAGGCACACAGGGTTTGGGGGGGGGGGGGTGTGTGGGGGGGGAACAGCATGGGGTTGGTGGGGTGGTGGTACAGACCAGTGGGTGTGGGGGTGGTGTGGCAGAGGTGGGGTTGGGGGGGGGGGGGATGGGGAGTAAGAGTGGGGGGGGTTGGTGGTGTTAGGGGGTGGGGGTGGGTGGGGGGGGGGTGTTGGTATGGGGGGGGGGGGAGGGGGGGGGTGGGGGGGGGAGTGGGGGTGCAGGGGGGGGGGGGGGGGGGGTTGGGGCTTGGCCGTGGTGGGGGGGGGGGGAGTGGTGGGGCTGTCAGGGGTCAATGCCAGCGGAAACAAGCAACCAGCGATGGCTAGGGGTGTGGGGTGGGGGGGCAACCGGCAGTGTGGCTTGGGGGGGGTTTGGGCGGCGTTTGGTTTGGGGGGGGGTGGTTGTGCGTGGGCTGGGGGGGTGCGGGGTTGGTGGATTGGGGGGTCATGGTGCTGTGTGGTGGCCCATGTGAAACGTCAGTTGGGGTATGGTTGGTGGTCGGTGGTTTGGGGGGGGGTGGATGGGGGGGAGGCCTTGTGTGCAGGCAGCTGCCAGGAGTTAATGGGGGGGGGGGTGGGGGTTACTGGGTGGGTGGTTTGGGGGGAATAGTTGGGCGTGGGGGGATGCAGGTTATTGGAAGTGGGGGGGGTTGGGGGGGGGGTGGTGGGGGGGGGGGGAACCCCTGGGGGGGTGGGGTGGGAGTCTGGGGGGGGTGGGGGGGGGTGGGGTTGTGGGGGGGTGGGGGGGGGGATTTGGGGGGGGTGTGGGGGGGTGGTGGGGGGGGTGGGGGGTGGGGGTGGTGTGGGGGGGGGGGGGGAAGTGGGGGAGGGTGGGGGGGTTGGGGGGGCAGTTGGGGAAATACAGTGGGGTGGGGGGGGGTGGGGGGGGGGGGCGTGGGGGGGGGGGGTGGGGTGGGCGACGGACGGCTCTGGGGGTATTGGGGGGGGTTTCAGTGTGGGGCAGGTTGTGCAAAAAAATGGCACATCGTAATGGGGGGTAGGGGGGGGGGGTACGGGTGGGGGGGGTGGTGGGGGGGGGGGGTGGGGGTGGGGGGGGGGGGTGGGGTGGGTTTGGGGGGGAGGGGGTGGGGAGCGAAATTGGGGGGGGGGGGGGGAGGGGGGGGGGGGTGGGGGGGTGGGGGTTGGGAGCAGCTGGGGGGGTTGGGGTGGGGGGTGGGTGGGGGGGGACGGGGGGGGGGGGGGGGGGAGCACGAACTGAAAAAAGAAGGGGGTGGTGGGGGGGGTATGGAGTGGGGGGGGGGGTGGGGGGGGGGTGTGGGGGGGGGGGTGTAGGGGGGGCCCAGTGGGGTGGGGGGGGGGGAGGGTGGGGGGGTTTGGGTGGGTGGGTGGTGGTGGGTGGGGGGGTGGGGAGGGGGGAGGGGGGGTGGGTAGGGGGTGTTGGGATTTTAATAAGGCAGGGGGTGGGTGGGTGGGGGGCCCCACAAAAAACCAGTAGGGGGTGGGGGGGGGGGTGGTGTGGGGTGGGGGGGGTGGGGTGTTGGGGGGGGGGGTAGGCAGGACGGGGGGGGGTGGTGGTGGGTCGGGGGGGTGTTGGTTGGGGGGGGGTGGTGTGGGGGGTTCGGGGGGGGGGCAAGCACAAATCACAGGGGGCAACAACACGGGGGGGGGGGTTTTGTTGGGTGGGCGCATGGGGGGGGGCGGGCCTCAACAACCACAAACGGGGTGGTGGTGGTTGGGTGGCCCTGGGGGTCGGTGGGTGTGGTTGGGGGGGTGTTGAGGGAGAGAGGTTGGCGGTGAGACATGGGGAGAGGATGGGATGGGGGAGTGGGGGTGGGGGGGGGTAGAGAAGGAGAGAGAGATGGGGGTGGCGGGGCCCAAGATGTGTGTGTGTGGAAAGGGGGGGGGTGATGCGTGTTGGGACGGGTGGGTGGGGGTTTTGGGGGTCACAAGGGGGGATGATACTGGGGGTGGGTGGGGGGGGGGGGTTTGGAACATGGGCAACGGGTGTTGGGTGTTGGGCAGACAAACCACACCGGGTAACCGTTTGGTTGGTGGGGACACCCGGGGGGGTGGTGGGGTACTCCCACGAACAGGGGTGGGGGGGGGTTGGGGTCAGGGTGTTGGGGTGGTGTACACCTATCGTGCACATCAATTGGGGGGTCCATTTTGGGGTCCCCTGGGCGTAGGGTGTCATGGTTGGGTATGGGGGGGGTGGTGGGTTGGGGGTGGTGGGTTATGGGGTGGGGGGGTGGTGGTGGTGGGTGTGGTTTGTGATTGGGTGGTTTGGGGTCTGGGGGGTTGGTTGTCTTTAATGCGTTGGGGGGTGGTGTTTTCCCGCGTTGGGGTGTGGGTGGGTTGGGGGGGTGGGTGTAGTGCAGTGGTTCCTTCCAGGGGTGTTCTCCATGGTGTGGGGTGTGGTGTGTTATGGGAGTGGGGGCATTAAGGGGGGGTTGTGGCCGAGGTGGGTCGGGGTGTGTTTTCACGGTTAGGGTGGGTTGGGTTGTGGGTGTGGTGGAAGGTAGTATGGTTGTGGGGGGAAGTGTTAGGGGGGGTGTTGGGTTACCTGTGGTGTAGGGTGTTCATATGGTACAGGGGTTGGGAAGTGGGGGTGGGGGGTAGGTTGGGTGGGGTGGGGGGTTGTGGGGGGGGGGTGGGGTTGGGGGGGTGGGTGGGGGTGGGGTGGTGGTTAGGGTCACACAGACAGATGAGAGTAGGTGGTTGTTTTTGGGGTATTTGTTGGGGGGGGGGTGGGGGGTGGTGTTGGGGGACAGGACAGAGCGATGGTACGGAGCGGAACAGGTGAGGAAAGCGGCGTGTGTTGTAGAATGGAGTATGCGGGGATTCGTGAAGTCGAAGGTGGCACAACAGAGACATGGGGGGGCCAATGAATGAATGCTGTGCGGTCGTGGGGGGGGGGGGTGGGGGAATATCGAATAAAACTTCATGACATAACACAAGAAAACAGAATGAGTTATCGACAGTACATACATCAGCACACAGGAATATGCCAGCCATGTTTCTATTGTCACACACTTGTAGCTTAAAGAGTTACTTGTGACTTCGTTGCAGTGAATACAGTAAGAGCTCGTGGCAAAAGCTTGGCCGTGTCTGGAGTGGTGCTGTCATCACCTGCCAGCGGAACAGCAACCAGCGAGGCTAGGGGATTCACACGGCAGTTGCTTGACGGCGGCGTTTTTTTTTTTTTTTTGCCGGCGGGCTCTGCGGTCATGAATCATGGGCTGGTACACCCATGGAAACGCTCTCCTGTGGAGGTTCTGTCGGGTCACATCTAGAGGCCTTTACACAATGGCATCTGCCAGGGAGTAATTATGTCCCTTCACGTGTTAAGGGAACGTTCTGTGCGTGCCTGCACCCTTTGTGAACACAGCGCAGGCTTCAAGGGTGGTGGTGCAGGATTGCTCCCAGCTGGTTTGTTCGGCAGTTGAGGACAGTACTTCTCTGGGTCCTACCCACACCTTCGGGGTGTATCTTTTTTTTTCTTTTTTTTTTTTTTCAAGTGACTTCGTTGCAGTGAATACAGTTCAGGTGGTCAACAATCGTGCGACGGCTCTTACTTCTTCAGCAGGGTGCAAAACATTTCAGAAACAGCTGGGAAGAGACATGAGCATGTTAGCCATTTTCTTTATTAGATACTTTTCAGATGCTTCATAACAAGTGGGTTTTTAAAATATTCTTTCCAAAGTTGTTGGTGAGCAGCTTCATACGTATTTCACCAGAGCACCGAACTTAATTATGAAAGATTTGTTCCTTAGTCAAAGGGGCCCCAATCCAAATGGTATGAGTTTTTTTTGCCAGTGGAGGATCGTGAGTTCGAACAACTCTTGGGGAAGGATTTGTTTTGGGCTAGAAAACCCTCTGTGCCCACCCAGCAGCGGGTTCTTCATTCAGTTCAGGGATTGTTAAAGGCAGCGAAATGGAAGAGACGTGCTCCGCTTTCCATCTTGCCGTGCCCTAAGTATAGTGAATCTCTGACAGTTCACTGTCCCCAAGGCTCACGATCATGGGAAACTTCTTTCTCAGTCCAGAGGCAAAGCCACGATGCACCATGTATAAGCTCATTATCGTGTTAATGTCTACCC
>JADBJO010004597.1:137500-140000 GCA_016801955.1 Conus betulinus
AGTTTGTGTGTGAGCTGCGATGGAGGTGGAGGGGGGGGGGGTCAAGTAGGGGGGGGGGGGGGGGGGGCGTAAAGGGCACGAGCGCTCGCGTGCGTAGGCGCATGCGTATGTGTGTATGTACGTATGTTGTGTGTGTGTGTGTGTGTGTGTGTGTGTGTGTGTGTGTGTGTGTGTGTGTGTGTGAGAGAGAGAGAGAGAGAGAGAGAGAGAGAGGAGAGAGAGAGAGAGAGAGAGAGAGAGAGAGAGAGAGAGAGACAGACAGACAGACAGACAGACAGACAGACAGACAGAGACAGAGAGAGAGAGCACGCGCGCGCGCGTGTGTGTGTGGGAGGTGAACCGGCTTTAACGGGCACAAGTGAATTGTGAAATTGTCAAGCTCTTTGCCAGCATTGCTGCAACAACTGCTGCTTTCCCAGGCCGCGCAAAGTAGTTGGCATGTCGTTGTTGGCTGGCACTTCAACGCCTTAAAGGCAACGGCAAACTCTGCAGGTGTCGAAGATGCCGACAGTGAAGATTCTGTTTGTTCTATCCACCAACCTTGGCACATTACTGTTTACAGCACACGGGGGGTGTGGTGGTGAGGGTGCAAGGGTGCGAAGGAGGAGGAGTTGATAATGGCAGTACAGTATGTCATTAGAAAAGATGTCCTTTATGACCTTTGGCCCCTAAACACACCATTCATCTCGCTTAAATTTGAGATCATTGTAATTTTCAGCGGAAAGAAGCTGACTTAGGGCTTCCATGCCAGAGACACCTACCAACACCGCTATTCATCTGATGGCCCGCCATTATCTTTTTGGCGCGTCCTCAAAAACCCATTGAGCCAACCATAAGGTTGAAGAGGACGGGACGTTTGACCCCTAACTGCGGTCAGACCCGGCCGTGTGGCGTGGCGTGCTGTCTGTCTCATTGTCTTCTCTACGTAGTGTAAAGCGAGACAGACAGAGACTGCAGATGTTACTTAACTCAGTGAAACAGGGTTAGGTCCCCTTTCCCACCATTTCCATTTCGCTCTCTCCAGTGCTATACTGTGCTGACGACAGGAAAAAACGAAAACAAAAAACAATATCCGGCCAAGATTAAAGAAACGGCAAAAAACGGTAGCAGGGGGGGGGGGGGGGGGGGGGGGGGGCAAAATGGGAGTATCCTGAGAAACACCTGGAAAAAAAAACGCGGTCGACGTGTTCAAGACAGTGCACACGATTGAGTTCTGTTCAGCACTGATTACCGCCAGATCAAAGTCCCAAGGAGAGGGGACAAGTGAGAGCCTTATTGCTACCTAGAATTAGAAGTGAGAGCCTCTTAGTGCTGAAAACAGGGCAAAACCAAAACGTCGACCAGATGAAGCGCCCGGATGTAACCCAAGACGTCGCTGGCATATAGGGGGCTCTCTCAAACGCGTCAGCTCTAGTTCCAAGTAAGTCGATGATTTCGTTACGACGGCCCAGTGGACAAAGTACTCTTCCCTTCCTCCACGGCTCCTGGGTTCAATCCTCCCACCCTCTAGCCCAAGACACCCAGGTTAGAGGACACTCGCTCTGTGTCTTCCAAGTCAGAATATGTACAGACTCCCACAGCCTCCTGCGTCTTCCAATGAGACTTCGAACCGAGGTTCTGTATGTGTATAACAATAACAACTACAACGTCGACGATGACGAAGAAAATTGTACAAACGATTACTTCTGTTTTGTCCCACGAAAGAAGAGTAGGGCCGCCATGCAGCAGTGAAATGGACTACAAGAAAAAAAGAGAAAAAGAAAAAAGAGGTGAAAACACTGGGGTATATTACAAAAAGGAGGGGTTGAACATAACAAAACAAACAAACAAAACAAAGAAAAAAAAATTAAAAGACATGTACAAAAAAAAAACATACAGGTGTCGTCTTCAGACAGCATCCCTGAAGACGTAATGTCTCTATTTTCAATAACGGCGTTAAAAACGGCCACACACGTATAATTCCTAACAGTGACGATTCACTAAATCTCTATCCAAACAACGAAGAAAACGTTGCTGCCATTTTGAAAGCCGGACTTAGAGAAGCCATATTTTTGTTAGACATGAGGTTAAAGACTTAAATCAAGAGTGTAATTGTCAGATATGAGGTTGAAAGCTTCAATCGGGTGATTGTTGGACGGATTGGGGTTTTGTCCCCTTTTGGCAGAGGTCATGCTGCTAAGGGAACCGACACACGATCCGTCTGCAGTAGGGATCAAACAGTCCTATCTTACACCATGAGGCCGAATCGACTCGCACTCGTGTGTGGCTATGTCTTCCGCCCCTCCAACACTTCGTATTCAAATATGAAAGACGATGGTAGATCACGAGAGTGAAATGCATCAAACGCCTTTGCTAACTAGAAGGAAGGGTGTGTGTGTGTGTGTGTGTGTGTGTGTGTGTGTGTGTGTGTGTGTGTGTGTGTGTGTGTGTGTGTGTGTGTGAAAACTGGATGAAACTAAATATTCTAACGACAATTCTTGCACAGGTAGTTTTCGGAATA
>JADBJO010004597.1:157500-172500 GCA_016801955.1 Conus betulinus
GTACCATTCTCATTAAGGACACAGCACTGTGGTACCATTATCAATAAGGACACAGCACCGTGGTACCATTCTCAAAAAGGACACAGCACTGTGTTACCATTATCAATAAGGACACAGCACCGTGGTACAATTCTCAAAAAGGACACAGCACTGTGGTACCATTATCAATAAGGACACAGCACCGTGGTACAATTCTCAAAAAGGACACAGCACTGTGATACCATTATCAATAAGGACACAGTACCATGGTACCATTCTCATTAAGGACACAGCACCATGGTACCATTCTCAATAAGGACACAGCACCGTGGTACCATTCTCATTAAGGACACAGCATTGTGGTACCATTCTCATTAAGGACACAGCACCGTGGTACCATTCTCATCATTAAGAACACAGCACTGTAGTACCATTCTCAATAAGGACACAGCACCATGGTACCATTCTCATTAAGGACACAGCACCGTGGTGCCATTCTCAATAAGGACACGGCACCATGGTACCATTCTCAATAAGGACACAGCACCGTGGTGTCACTATCATTAAGAACACAGCACAATGGTACCATTCTCATTTAGGACACAGCACCGTGGCACCATTCTCATCAAAGACACAGCACTGTAGTACCATTCACATTAAGGGCACAGCATTGTGGTTACCATTCTCATTAAGGACACAACACCATGGATCCATTCTCATTAAGGACACAGCACCCTGGTACCATTCTCAATAAGGACACAGCACCATGGTACCATTCTCAATAAGGACACAGTACCATGGTACCATTCTCATTAAGGACACAGCACCATGGTATCATTCTCATTAAGGACACAGCACCGTGGTACCATTCTCATTAAGGACACAGCTCCATCGTACCATTCTCATTAAGGACACAGCACCGTGGTACCATTCTCATTAAGGACACAGCACGGTGGGTACCATTCTCATTAAGAACACAGCACCGTGGTACCATTCTCATTAAGGACACAGATCTGTGGTAACAATCTCATTAAGGAAACAGCACCGTGGTACCATTCTCATTAAGGACACAGCACTGTGGTACCATTCTCATTAAGGACACAGCACCGTGGTACCATTCTCATTAAGAACACAGCACTGTAGTACCATTCTCAATAAGGACACAGCACCACGGTACCATTCTCATTAAGGACACAGCACCGTGGTGCCATTCTCAATAAGGACACGGCACCATGGTACCATTCTCAATAAGGACACAGCACCGTGGTACCATTCTCAATATGGACACAGCACCGTGGTGTCACTATCATTAAGAACACAGCACAATGGTACCATTCTCATTTAGGACACAGCACCGTGGCACCATTCTCATTAAAGACACAGCACTGTAGTACCATTCTTATTAAGGACACAGCATTGTGGTACCATTCTCATTAAGGACACAACACCATGGAACCATTCTCATTAAGGACACAGCACCCTGGTACCATTCTCAACAAGGACACAGCACCATGGTACCATTCTCAATAAGGACACAGTACCATGGTACCATTCTCATTAAGGACACAGCACCATGGTACCATTCTCATTAAGGACACAACACCGTGGTACCATTCTCATTAAGGACACAGCTCCATGGTACCATTCTCATTAAGGACACAGCACCGTGGTACCATTCTCATTAAGGACACAGCACCGTGGTACCATTCTCATTAAGGACACAGCACCGTGGTACCATTCTCATTAAGGACACAGCACTGTGGTACCATTCTCATTAAGGACACAGCACTGTGGTACCAATCTCATTAAGGAAACAGCACCGTGGTACCATTCTCATTAAGGACTCAGCACCGTGGTACCATTCTCATTAAGGACACAGCACCATGGTACCATTCTCATTGAGGACACCACCTCAACGAAGGAGGGCAACAAGATATTCGTGGCTTTTCCTACTGAAGTAGTTGTCACCTTTCAACAATAATGTAGTATGTTTTTTTACTATTTCAATTTCAAAAGTGATTTGGGCATGGTTTAGCATAACCACTTCATGTTTCCCCAAAGTTAAATGTCAATCTCTTGCTGACTGGTTCGTGAATGAATCACTCTGGATAGAAAAACAGTTGTGGTATTTTGTAGTGATACCATTCAGAATCAAAATATCAAACCCTGGCTTCATTTAAAGTGGTGTTGAGGACCCTGCTTAAGAGGAAACTCAGTACGCGTTTTGTTTTCAGTTACACATTCACTCCCCTTTCGCGCACGAGATGTCAGTATCTGATAACCTCCCCACACGTACAAGAACTGACCCCCTGTGACACGCGTCTCACTCACCTGAGGACTGTGTTGGGGCTGCGCTGTCCGGACAAGACGGACCCGGCGGGGTACGGATTGGGATCCGGAATGCCCAGGGTGGATATCACCCTGCTGGGGTCCGGGTACATGGACAGGCCGTAGTGGTTGATCTCTGGGAAGCCCCCGGGGTACAGGCCCTGCCCTTCCAGGGAGAAGCCCGGGGGCCGGGAGCCCCCCTTGATGCTGCCCTGCCTGCTGTCCGTGCTGCGCCGTCTCTGGCTGTCCACGCTCTTGCGGCGGACGAAGTCGATGCTCTTCCGCCTCAGGCTGTCCATGGTGATGGAGTTCCGCAACGACCCAGACGTCCTTGACCTTCTCTGGAAACTGCTCTGCAGGAAGATGCGACTTCTCTGAAGCCGGCAGCAATTATTTTTTTTTTCCCCGCTGGTAGTGATCTTCAACGATTTGTTGGCTGACTTACTTAAAACTGTTTAAACGATGACTTCCTTCTCGTTGAAACTGTTCAAAGAAAACCTTTCTCTCGTCTGAAACTGGTCAAGCAGCAACACTTGCTCACCTCTGTTTTCTTGACACGACAACTTGCTTCTTTCTGAAACACTTTAAACAGTGACTTTCTCTTCGCTGAAACTGCTTAGAAGACAACTCTTCTCTTTTCTGAAGCTGTTTAAAGGGTAAGTGTCTTCTCTTTTAAACGGTTCAAACCAATAATTTCTCCTTTCTGAAACCGTTCAAAACGGGAAAAAAAGAGGTCTGCTATCTTTTTTAAAAAGGTGTCAGAAAGAGAACTTCTTCCTGAAAGAAACAGGTCAAAAAAGAAAAACCCGTTCAAAACTGCCCCAAAGAGAGCTGTCTTTTCCCTGAACTGCACCCGAAAGAATGCCCTCATTTCTAAAGTTATGCAGTAGGAAACTTCTTGACCTTTTTATTGTTTTTTAAGGAGGGCTTCCTTCAAATGGCAGCTTCCTCATTAACCTTATTCAAATGGCAGCTTTCTCATTAAACCTTATTCAAATGGCAGCTTCCTCATTAAATCTATTCAAATGGCAGCTTCCTCATTAAATCTATTCAAATGGCAGCTTCCTCATTAAATCTATTCAAATGGCAGCTTCCTCATTAAATCTATTCAAATGGCAGCTCCTCATTAAATCTATCCTCATTAAAATGGCAGCTTCCTCATTAAATCTATTCAAATGGCAGCTTCCTCATTAAATCTATTCAAATGGCAGCTTCCTCATTCATTAAATCTATTTATTCAAATGGCAGCTTCCTCATTAAATCTATTCAAATGGCAGCTTCCTCATTAAATCTATTCAAATGGCAGCTTCCTCATTATTCAAAATCTATCTATTCAAATGGCAACTTCCTCATTAAATCTATTCAAATGGCAGCTTATTCAAATCATTAAAATCTGGCATTCATTAAAATTCAAATGGCAGCTTCCCCATTAAACCTATTCAAATGGCAGCTTCCTCATCAAATCTATTCAAATGGCAGCTTCCTCATTAAATCTATTCAAATGACAGCTTCTTCATTAAATCTATTCAAATGGCAGCTTCTTCATTAAATCTATTCAAATGGCAGCTTCCCCATTAAATCTATTCAAATGGCAGCTTCCCCATTAAATCTATTCAAATGGCAGCTTCCTCCTGTACCTCTTTCAAAAGAAGAGCCGCTCCCCTGTAAAGTTGATCAAACGAAAACATCCTCCTCTGTAAGCGAAAACTTCTTCATCCTTGAAACCATTCAAAAGAATTCTCTATCTGTGAATCTGTCCTAACAGAACTTCTTTCCCTCAAACACTTTCCAGGCAAGAAGTTTCTTTCTCAAAGCTATTTCGCAAGAGCCTTTTAATGATGGATATGGCGGCTTACTCCCTACGAGTATTTAAAAAGGCGATGTGCTATTTTTTTTTTTAGTATGTTTTTATTTGTGCTCTTGTATACATTCCTCTCTCGCATGCTTAGACAGCTTTTGGGAGAAGCTTTATCACGTACTGATATTCACTATTCTTGATATGCTCAGGAATTTTGTTTACAGCGATTAACTCCGTTCTGGCATTCCTCAACTGTTGTCCGAAGATGCTCAAATGAAAAGATTTGTTTTGATCTGGTCCTCTGAATTCCCATGAAGTGACTTGAAGACAACGTCTTTTTGTCGTTAGGAGACCTAGACATCAAAATCTTGTTTCCTTTAAGCCTGCTGCACACAACATTTTGTCAATGTCAATTCTCTGCGTGCCGTACTCATCAGAAGCGGTCTGAAAGAAAACTCCGGAGTCATCTATTACACCCTTGAGCTCGTTTTTTTTGTTTCCTCTGAAGCTACTAAAAAGAAAAAAAAAAATCTTTCTGATCTTTGAAACGAACTAAAACTCACAATCCTCTGAATCCACCTAAAAGCCGACCTTCTTTCCTTCTGACTTTCTTACCTTCTACACATCTTTCATCCTGGTGGTCGCTGTTTTCTTTCTTGGCCAGCCACAGTTTTTTTTTTCCTTCACGAGCTCAGATCTCACATTCCCCACTTCTCAGTGGAGAAACAATAGGGGTCTTCATTCATCGCAGCCCAGGTCGTGTCCCACAGGGACCCGCTCAATGATAACACGCTCCAAATGGGATCTGCCAGAAAAATCCGTCCTGCAAGTCCACAAGGATTTGATTGCGGCCGGCTTCGCGTCATCTGACAGAGCTGATCCTACCCCCGTGCCTGCAGGGACCGGCCTGCCGCTGTCCTGGACAGGATGGAGAGCAGCTGATGTGTCAGGGACAGGCTATGGATTAGGTCAGGCAACAGCCTCGGCTCGGTCCCGGCTGCTCTGTGATGTGGCACTGCTTGTTTTAGTGGTCCTGACGAGCGATTTCAGACAGATTTAGATTGGTCGCTTTTCATTTCCATGGACAAGCAGAACGTAAGCCTTCCGGTACAACAGGGACGAAGCTGTAGGTACAATTTCAGATGCACATACACACGCGCGCGCACGCACACATACACACACACTAATTATATATATATATATATATATATATATATATATATATATATATATATATAATGGGTTAGGTTGTTGCACCACATTCATCCCCTCTCTGACAAGGCATAATGTAGACGGTATGATTTTTCACATAGGAACTTTCCATAAGCCATCGACAACTGTATTGCATTGTTTCACAAGAAGACATCACCTATCGGCAAACCCACACTGGCTCCAACACCTTTCTCGGGTGAGTCAGGACAACTCCATGCGTAAGCACAGCGCTGAGAACACTTACGTCAGTACAGATGCAAGCATCGCGGACACCTGTGAACATTCTCCAGGCACACAGGCACTCTCCACCGACACAGCACAACCACCACTGAAACGAGCTCAAGTGTGACAGACGACGAAGACACAGTCCCTGTAACACCCTTAAGTATAACATACGACGAACTGACCACTTCAGTCTGACCTACATCTAGTCACACAAGTTGCACGTGCCGAAGTGGCAGGGAGGGAGGGGGAGAGACGGACACCGCTGTGACGCAATGGCCTGCCGACTACATCATGGCGGCTGAGACAGACGCCAACAATGCGATCAAAAGCTGTCGGGGCCGGCCGTGAACGGAGCAGCGGGTACACACAAGCTGACGTTAATTCGGGGCAGGTATTCGTGGACATTACTGGGTCTTGACGTTGACTGAACGATTGCCTCAGGCAGGAAAAAAAAAGAAGAAAAAAAAAAAAGAAGAGAAAAGAAGAAGAGAAAAGAAAGCAAGCAGGAAAGGAAAAAAAGCTAGGCGGCAATGGACTCAACTGTGGGTTGAATGGTACAGCATGAAAACAAAAACTTTCTTTTTTTAATCAACTTTTTCCTATCCGCCCTCCCCTACCCCACCCCCTCTTCCTTCACTTCCACTAAACTTAGGCTCCATATACCTCCCCCCCTCCCCCATATTTTCTCGCTTAACACATAAAAAAGAAAACGTTAGGGGCAACTTTGCAGTCACAATCAATTTAATTTAACTTTGCAGTCACCATCAATTTAAGTAAGAAAGTAGTCTACTTTTATCACCTGAAACTTGTGGTATTTTCATTCATTCACTTCTTCAGCTATGCAATCGTTTATCAACTGATTCGTTTATCTGTTTAGTTGTTCCTTTACCATTTATTTCCATTCACTCATCATTCATTCATCTTGTACCCATTCATTTATCCATTCAGTTACTGATTTGTTGACTTACTCATTCATTCATTCGTTTCTTTGTTAATGATCTGATATTCTATTTTTCCGGCTCCCTACATCACTGGCAGAGGAATGGTCGTCACTGAAGTAGCTGTGGTACTGGGACCCTACCGGGGAAGTGTGTGTGGACACCCATCAACAGCCGCGCGCTTGTTGCCCAAGGAATCATCCTTCACACGACCAATCACATCGATGAAGCGAGTGTCGTCACAAGTTCAAACGGTTCACACAACGCCAACATCGTAACCCCCATCCCCATCCTCCCTCTCTTCCCCCCCCCCCCCCCCCCCCCCCCCCCCCCCCTCCTTTCCCCGTGCCCAATCCCACCGTAAAAAAAAAAGTAAGTGTCATTTTCATCCGTAAGTTTTCCATCCAATCCAGTTACTCAGTAAAAAAAAAAATACCCCCTCGGAGTCGGCTGGGCTATAAACACCACGAGTCGTATTGAAAATTGTCTCCTCACCTAGACCATCCAAGCGAGTCGCTCAGTCCATCACTGAATCCACGAAGCAAGTCGCTCAATTCTGCTCAGCAAGCTGAGTGACGACTTGATTCATTCTCTCATTCATTCTGACATTCCTTCTCTGGTAAGCGAGTCGCTCGTTTGAAAGGACCACCTAAGCTCCATTGAACAGGCCGCTGGTAGGCAGTCAGTCGATGGGAACAAGAGAAACTTAGACCAACAGTTCGCTGCTGCCGGGGCTGTTCAAAATAGTCCCCAGTCTCCTTTCCCCTTTTCTTCGCTTCCTGGGGGCGTCCTCTTTCCTCCTTCTCCTTCCTCCCTCCCTCCCTATCCCGAAAAGGCGTCACTCCCACTCGTGTATCCTCCCCTCACCTTCGCTTCCTCCGTCTGCCCCCCCCCCCCCCCCCAACTCCCCCTTCCTCGTCCCACTCGTCTCTTCATTCACCCCCCCCCCCCACCCCCTCGCCCCCCCCCCCCCCCCCCTCGTCCCCCAGCGGTTGCAACGCCACTCCTCCGCCCCTTTACTATCAAGCCCGACCTCGTCTCCTGGCAAACTCCTTCTGTCTCAGTTGCCGCCTCCCTCCCTGTACCATCACTGTCTGTGCATGCACATCACTCGGCTGTAAGCTGCTCCGGCTTTCCTAACGAGAGAGAGAGGGAGGAAGGGAGGGACAGAGAGAGAGAGAGAGAGAGAGAGAGAGAGAGACAGAGAGAGAGACAGAGAGAGAGAGAGAGACAGACAGAGAGAGAGAGAGAGAGAGAGAGAGAGAGAGAGAGAGAGAGAGAGAGAGAGAGAGAACACACATTTGGATTGGGATAGCAATTAATACCCCAAGAGACATGCATCTCTAAAGCATAAGCATACGTCCAACCGGCCTTGTTAAATCAAGTGCCGGAGAGAGAGAGAGAGAGAGAGAGAGAGAGAGAGAGAGAGAGAGAGAGATCTCTGCCAGTAGTTGAAATAAGACAAGGTGAAGACTGAATTTAAGGAGTTCCAGGCCGTCGATACTTTAACGAAGAGGGAGCTGTAACTTTCTGATAGCGTAGGATTTACAGACTTTCCATCAGCAACGGAGCTACAGCCTTCAATGAGCGAAAGAGCTACGAACTGTAGATTAGTGGAGGAATTGCAGACATTCAGTTCGTGAAGGAGTTATGCATGGTCTTTCAATCAGAAAATCAGAAAAGGTTTTACCTGCTTTTGATTGATGAAGGAGTTATTGATTTTCAATCAGACACCGAGCTATGGATTTTCAATCAGAGAAGGAGCTGGGGACTTTCGATTAGCGGAAGAGTTATAGACTTCCGACCTGCGACGCAGTTACAGACTTTCAATTAGCGAGAGATCTACATATTCTTGATTACTATAGTTACATTGTTTCGATTAGCTAAAGGGTTACAGACATTTAGGCTAATCACGGGAAGATCTACAGACTCTTCATGAGCAAAGGAGTCACATACCTTTTTTTCTATTCTCAGTTCTCATAGAACAGGGAGTACTTTACAACTGGAACGAAGAAATGCTGTCCGTGTCTGTCTGTCTGTCTGTGTGTCCGTCCGTGATCAAAATGTGTTCCACTCGCTCCAGACAAAACTTCTGGGCCAATCTTTCTGAAAATGTATAGGTATGTTCATTATGGGTCACGGATGATGCCTGATGTTTTATTTTACCAGAATAGCCGTAGCCAACGGCTATAAATGACAATTAAAAAAAAAAAAAGTCCGATAAGCAAAATAACCACCGCACTGTCGAGTTTTTTTTCCTTCCACTAACTGGAAATTGTCTCCCCTCTTGGCACTGTGCTGGGAGTACGTTTATATACTTTGCATTTTTTTTTTTTTTATTGTGAGTGCACATTTCCGATAAGGGGAGAAGCTACGATCAGTGAGCAAAGAATGTACGGACTGTCGATTTACGCAAGAGTCACAGATTTTTGGAAGACAAAGGAGCTACAGATTTCAGAATAACGTCGGAGCCACAGACTTTTACTGAGCGAAGAAGCTACAGTCTTTATTAGCGAAGGAATTAAAGACTTCAGATTAACACGGAGCTACAGACCTGTAGATGAACGAAGGAACTAGATTAACGAAGAGGCCTCAGACACCTTCAATTAACGATGGAACTACACGCTTCACGTTAGCGAAGGAGCTACACATTTTAGATTAGTGAGAAGCTACAGACTTCAGATGAACGCAGGAACTCAACACTCGCGAGTAACCGAGGGGCTACTTACCTTCAACCAATAGTGGAACTACACACTTAGGATTAGCGAAGGAACGACAGACTCCAGATTAACGAAGGAGCTACATGCTTCAGGTTAACGAAGGAGCTACATGCTTCAGATTAACGAAGGAGCTACATACTCAGGTTAACGAAGGAGCTACATGCTTCAGGTTAACGAAGGAGCTACATACTTCAGGTTAACGAAGGAGCTACATGCTTCAGATTAACGAAGGAGCTACATACTTCAGGTTAACGAAGGAGCTACATGCTTCAGATTAACGAAGGAGCTACATGCTTCAGGTTAACGAAGGAGCTACATACTTCAGGTTAACGAAGGAGCTACATACTTCAGGTTAACGAAGGAGATACATACTTCAGGTTAACGAAGGAGCTACATGCTTCAGGTTAACGAAGGAGCTAACATACTTCAGGTTAACGAAGGAGCTACATGCTTCAGGTTAACGAAGGAGCTACATGCTTCAGGTTAACGAAGGAGCTACACATTCCAAATTAGCAAACGAGCTACATACTTCAGATAAATGAAGAAGCTACACACATCAGATTAGCAAACGAACTACAGCCTCAGATAAGCAAAGGAGCTACATTCTTCAGGATAACGAAGGAGCTTCATACTTTTGATTCACGAAGCTAACATCTACCAAGAAGCTATCGCTTTCAAATGACCTACTAAGCTACAAAATTTGGACTACCGATGGAGCTACACATGCTACATTTCCGAAACAGTCACAGACTTTAAGTAATAGAAAGGCTACGTTCCGCCTGCAGCAAAGGGGATACAAACTTGAAATTTGAAATGTCTCATGGACTCTGAATTTGTTTCAGATTTTAACTCAACAAAGGAGCTAACGGAGTGTAGATTAACAAAGGAGAAGTCATCATCATCATCATCATCATCATCATCGTCGTCGTCGTCGTCGTCGTCGTCGTCGTCGTCCTCCTCCTCCTCCTCCTCCTCCTCCTCCTCCTCCTCCTCATCATCATCACCAGAAGAAGAAGAAGAAGAAGAAGCTTCAGAGTTTTAAAGAAGGAGCCACAGGCTTTTGATTAACAACGGTTTACATTAACGAAATTGTTGCGGACATTGAATCACTAAATGACTTACTGTTTTAATTCAACGAAAGGGCTACGCGCAGACCGAAGGTTCCATAGGCATGAAATAAACGAACCAGCGAAGGACGATACATTAAAGGAGCAACGGACCCGAAATGAACGAGGGAGCCACCGTGGGCGGAAACCGATCTGGACGACATCGCCTCCAAGCGGCCCCAAGAGATACCCCAAAAGAGGAGGACCCGCACCCCCGGCCCACTTCTTCTTCGCCTTATCTGTGTGCGGGTGGGTCTGGTTCTATTGGCACACCCTGACATGCTTGCTTTATCTGCTGCCTGCTTCCCTCTCTTCATTCATCACCTGCCTGCCTATCGTCTCACGTCCACTGTTCCTCTCTGAGCACCTTCCCTTATCCAAAATAAAGACATGAATTAATGAATGAATAAACACATACATAAATAAATAATGAATGAATAAATAGATAAACAAATAACTGAATAAATGAACACGTAAAGACACTATCAAATAAACAAATAAAAGAATAAAGAAATGAAGACGAATGTTTTCGTATGTGAATCATCCTGCCCCCCCCCCCCTCTCTCTCTCTCTCTCTCTCTCTCTCTCTCTCTCTCTCTCTCTCTCTCTCTCTAATGCGCGAGCGCTCTCACACACACAAACACAGACAGACAAAGACACACATAGAGACACACGCGGACACACACATGCGCGAGGGCGCGCATGCACACACTCATTGTAGACCTACAGGGCTGATAACATCGATATTAATGATCTAAAACCACACACACACACACACACACACACACACACACACACACTCAGTCCTGATTCTCTCTCTCTCTCTCTCTCTCTCTCTCTCTCTCTCTCTTACACACACATGCGCGCGCGCACGTGCGAACACACACACACACACACACACACACACACACACACACACACACACACACACACACACACCACATTTTACATAGCAAATACCGTCCGTATTGTTAATAAAGTAATAAACACACACACACACACACACACACACACACACACACACACACACTGCAAGTTTTAAGGAAGACAAGGAGGAGTTCACTGATTCTAAAGTTCAAAACGAACACCTCGTGCCTCGTGCGTGTTCTCCCCAGCCACAGGTTGTGCAGTCTTGCTGTGTGTGATGTTCACTACTACTGTGTTTCCTTCCCTTTTGGAACTGAAGAGCGATTTACACACACACACACACACACACACACACACACACTGAACAACTACCAAACGAAGTTAACATTCTTTCAGGAAACGACAGTTAAACAAAAGCAACATAATATTCCTCAGGAAACTTGGAGAGAGGTGGGAGAGGGCAATACCACGGAAAGAAGCTGGAAATGTTGTTTGTTAAACCATACACACACACACAGTCCAACTGAGCTGACTGCTGAAGACTGGCAGTAACGGCACAGAGCGGAGTTCAGTTCGCCTCAATTAGATCACAGACGACAACCCCTGCTGCTGTCCTATCCAAGCCAACGTCACTGAAACAATCTTCGTGATGATGGGAAAGAAAATGATTCTTTTTTGCAGAATTAAATGCGTAAATGGGACCACTTATCAACCTCCTCTCGGTAACTTCACAGCTAGCTAGTTCAAATGAAGGAGCGAAGCAGAACAGAATACTGTTGCTTTTGAGCATAAAAAAAAAATAGACGCTGCAAAGCTGGAAAAGAAGAACGTGGGGGTGCGCACAACCTTGTCAAGGTTGAATGGATTCTGTAAAAAAACAAAAAACCAAAACCAAAACAAAACAAAAAATTGCAAAGGGGTGTAATAGGAGGTGCGGACTGAAAAAGTACTTCCCATGTTTATTTATTTATTTTTATTCTAATATGCTTTTTTGAAAAAAATACAACGTGAACATTTATGTTAGTAGTTCAACATTCAACAAAAATGTACTGCACCATTGATGATTATCAACTGGTAAGCAGTAGTTTCACTGTTTTCATGTACAGCGGAAAATAGTGTACCAATCCCGATAAACCGATCCTGATTCTTTCTTTTGATCCAGAATGGCACCTTTATTTACTGGGTTTGTCTTTATGCCATATTCCATTTGTCCACTACGTTTGGTTGACGTCGGTGCCGTAGTCTTTGCGGAGTCTTGCAGACAGACAAACAAACAAACAAACAAATCGTGAGGGAAGAGCGCATACCCCTCGGCGGAGATGAGATAATCATGAGAAAAAACGGAAAGGCGGTGTGTTTCAAGGTAGGTCTCCTACTAGGGATGTATAGTGAGAGATGGCACCGTCACTGTAGGTCCTCTACTAGAGTATATAGTGAGTGATGGCACTGTCACTGTAGGTCCTCTACTAGAGATATATAGTGAGTGATGGCACTGTCACTGTAGTCTTCTATAAGGGATATATAGTGAGTGATGGCACCAAAACAAACCATGGCTATTTCTTTCTGGTAGGATTCTTCAGAACAGCTGACCAAGCCTGCAGGGAGAAATTCCCCAAACGTAGGAAGCAGCAAGCTCTCCCAGACGGGGGAATTACCCTGCACGCGCGCGCGCGCACACACACACACACACACACATGCATATACACGAGCGCTCAACCAACTTTTACGAACATATATTCATATATTTTTGCACGTGGAAATGTAAGCGCTTAAGCACCAAACGTTAATAACTGAAATAGTGGGTGAAACGTAAAAATGACAAAGAGCGTTATGAAGGTTATTGTGGGGGTGGATAATTATGCACTGACTGTTGATTAAACAACAGATGTGTGAAGCGGCCCGAAGTAAGTGCTCCGCATAGGGGTGAATGAGGGGCGTTGATGTCTTATCTATTCCATGGTGTGTGGGGCTAAAACGATATTGATTATCAGGCGGGACATTAGGATTTCTATGAAAAACAGCGCCATGAGGTGCGTTAGACGCGGATGGGAAGGTATGAGTGTGATTTTTGGAGGCTGATAAATCTAGAACGCCTTCTGTAGGGGACGCTCTGGGGGGTAAAGTGGGGTAATGATCGAAAGACGAAATTGGAGGAAAGGCATCTGATCTTAATTGATAGTAAGAGGGTTCACGACAGGTTCAGATATATTTCTTTGCTGCGTATAGCCTGCAGAACGTTTTCAATTGGGGAAGGGAGCACTGGAAAGTAGTTGTCAGAACGAGGACGATTGTGCCACAGCGTTTTCAGATTTTGCCCGAGTCTGGCGGTGCCTCTCGCACTGGGATGGATTGTGTCACTGTATAAAGTTGGATCTGAATAAAAACAGGGAAAGTGATCAATGAAACGTACTCTGTGACGATTGCAGGGCATCTCTAAGGTTGTTATTTGACGGAATGATAGCATTATTGAAAGAGTGTTTCCTTTAGCTGGCAGGATAGAGCTGAAAGTAATGTGAGCATTGGGAAAAGTTTTGCAACATGTAAGGATGAGTTCAGACCAGGTATCAAAGGACACGACACCTGACGGGCAAGAGTTTACACCAACATGGATTATGAGGTCAGCTAAGGATGTGGATGTTGGTACGGAAAGGAGCCATGCATGGAGATCTTTAATTGACATTCCAGGGACACATATCTTAAAAAGTCGTTCTTGTCTAGGGCCTAAACGTTTTGGATCCATGAAACGAATAGTGGAGTCTCCTATCAGTAAAACTGTCGCTCTGCTGGGGAACGGACATGTGACTCTCTCTTTTTTTGTCTTTAAGCAGAATGATTACTATTTCCATTCCTCGAATTGATTTATTTTCGAGAGACACCTTTAACTTTTCCCCCATTCACAACGTTGCCCCGGTAAATCAGTGCCGCCAGCTGGAAGATGTATTGGACGGACTGTGAAAAACAAAAAGACACGTCGAACCATACACATCCATTTGTGTGCGTGACAGACACAGAGAAGATTACGCACTCAGACTGAAAAGACCGTGATACTGATAGAAAAAATATGGTATTGTGAGGAAATCGCCCGTGAGAGAGTTTACCGGGAAACTTTTGTCTTTTTTTTTTACTTGGGGGTGGGGGGGGGGGGGGGGGGGGGGGGGAGGGGAGGGGGCGGGGAAGGAGGGGAGGAGGGGGCGGGGAGTGTGTGTGTGTGTGTGTGTGTGTGTGTGTGTGTGTGTGTGTGTGTGTGTGTGTGTGTGTGAAGTTTTTGATGTACGAACGTCTACGTCTGTGCTTGAGGAAGTTTTGAATTCTTGTTCTGGGGTTCTTTTGTTTGTATGGTTCCCCAGTTTGCGCTTTGCTCTGCTCTGCTCTGCTCTGCTCTGCTCTGCTCTGCTCTGCTCTCTCTCTCTGCTCTCTCTCTCTCTCTCTCTCTCTGCATTCAAGCGATGTACAGAGAGAGAGAGAGAGAGAGAGAGAGAGAGAGAGAGAGAGAGAGAGAGAGAGAGAGAGAGAGAGAGAGAGAGAGTTTATTTTTAAGAAAAGGCCAGAGCCCAATTTGAAGGAATGAGTAATAATCAGCATATTCAAGCACGGTATTTTATCACTGAAATACAAACAACCACAACACATATATGCATGTGATAATCAGCATATTCAAACACGGTATTTTTTCACTGAAATATAAACATCCATAACACATGCATACGAACCAAGATTTCTTTTACCATTTTCATTTTTGACAGAAGACAAACTGAATTGAAAAATGCTGGACGTCGATAATACTTTAACGGAATAAATGTTCTTTCTCGTGGATCTGCCAGCACAGG